>JAKZGU010000300.1:0-18090 GCA_022837005.1 Calonectria pteridis
TAGTTTTCTAGGAATTTTCTTTAAAATAGCTTAATAAATATTATTAATATAATCTTTAAAATTACTAATTTAAAGCTTTTAAACTAATTATTAGTTTATTATATCTTAAGTAAATAAATAAAAAAGAAATCTAATTATTTAATTATTATTGGCTTTATAAGTTTTCTTTTATTAATAATTAAGATTTTTAGCTAGCTATTAGCTTATAAAATTAATATAAAGATATTATTATTAATAGACCTTAGATTATAAAGCTTTAATATATAAATAAGAAAATACTATTAATCTTTAATTTAGTCTTATAATTATAAAAAATATTTAGATTCTATATATAAGGCTATAGCAAGATCAAAAGGTAATAAGATTATTAATCAAATAAGATTAGATTAGGTTATTAGGGATATAGGATAATACAAGATAAAAGTCACACTAAAATTATACAGGGGATATATCTAACAGAGTCCAAGAGTTATTTTGTTCAGCGCTACCGATCATGCCTTTAAGGATCTGGATGATCCACTATGCACATTCGTGGCTGGGGCTGGTACGAACCCTGGTACTAGGCCTGATAGATAACCAAGTCGGCCCGACTGAGTCAGGCTGACGGGTCGCAGGGGTAATAGTCTAGATGCAAGATGATGCGATACAGGTGAGACTTTTCTGCACCGCAACATCCGTCATTGTGGCAAGTACGATGCACGTCGCGACACAGAGATACTGATGCTCAGATTTCTCTACTGAATCAAAGCAGACTATTAAACAAAAACCCACTCAAGCGGTAACGTCCCCCCCACGCCCCCACCCGAGAGAACAAGCCTCTGCGAGGAAGCACCAAGATCCACCAAAATCCGCCGCAGATCTCGAGTTCGGTGGTTTCTTTTTAGACAAGATACCGACGCTACCTTGGAATGAGGTACACGTCCAGAGCAGGTTTATGCCATGCAAGGTACACTCGGCTCTGCTCAAACCAGTTTCGGCTGCTCTCGGCGAGCTTGATGTCAAACTCCCAAACTGTTCTTGCTAGCATCATACGCATCTCAGCATATGCAAGACTAGTTCACAAGTTAGAAAACCTTGGTTTGAGCAGGGACGTCTCGGAGTTGTAGTAGTACTTACTTCATACCGATACAATTTCGGGGTCCGATGGAGAAAGGCTTGACTGCGTCAAGACGGTCATTCTTGAAACGCGCATCCCCAAGCCATCGCTCAGGAATGAAGTCGTGGGGCTTAGTAAAATACTTGGGGTCGTAGTGCAATGCCCACATGTCGTTTTCGACCAAGGTCTGTGCCATTGAAGAGGCTATCGTCAGCATCCATCATCGGTATACCAAGAATTGGCATTCCACTTACGTTCTCTGGGATATAGTAACCCGCGACAACGCTGCCACCTTTGGCTATCTTTCGTGGCGACCCTCCACCTGCAACTGGCGGGTACATGCGCAGAGCCTCGTCCAGAGCTGCTTGCATGTATCGTAGTCCTTGCGTAGAAATGAGGTCAATGTCACTCGCTTGCGCATAAGTGGACCGGACCTCTTCAGTCAAGAGAGCCAGTGTACGTGGGTTGGTGCAGAGGAAGTAGACCGCAGCAGAGAGAAGTGTAGCGGTTGTTTCAGAACCAGCCACAATGAGAACCGAGACATTGGAGACAAGCTCATGAAACTCCAAACTCTAGAAGAACAAGTCAGTCCTGGGAAAAAACAATCAACACGAGCAACAAAAACTTACGCTCCCTTTGGACTTTAGCCCCTCGGTAATCTTGCCCACGAAATCTGGTCTGTCTGTCTTGGTGTCAAGACGCTTACGCACCTTGATGCTGGCAAGCTCCTTGTTCTCGGCAAACTTGGTGAGAAGGCCTTGAGGAACCATGCGACTAGCGAGAGGGGCAAGCCTTGGATATCGACCCATCTCAGCCAAAAAGGCAAGACTTTTGAGACTCTCAAACGCCAGAGCAACCCAGGGGTGGTAAGTAGAGTTATCTAGACAACTGAAAGATTCCCCAAAAGCCAGATCTCCAATCATGTCAAAAGTTGTAAAGGTATACCATTTAGCAATATCAACCGTTTTTGTGCCTCCTGACGACTGTTCGTGTAGTTGTTGAAACAGCTGATTGACATATGCTTTGAACGTAGGTTCCTGTTCAAGCATGGCTTGAGCCGAAAAGCCGTAGGCTAGAGCGCGGCGGAAGCGGGTATGATTCTCGCGATCGCTTCCCACGATGTTGTCAATAGCAAACTGCACTGAAATCGGATCTTTACCATGTTCAGGTTCACCAGCCTTGCGGTGACCACGAACATCCTTCATGGCATCAGGGTGGTTGAACGAGAGCATATTTGGTCCTATTCGGACAACTGGACCATACTTCATATGAAGCGCATAATGCTTCTTGTGAGGAACCCCACAGAGCATGAGGAGGGTGTGGGGGATCTGAGTGGCGCTGTTCAGCCATGGCCCAGGGAACTTCCGCAGGGGGTGGAAGAACAGGTTGTACACGAGTACCGAGACAAGATAGGCAAGCGACTGTAACCTTAGGTGTTAGCAGGCTCCATTTGGACGCAGTGGGACATACTGTGCCAATCAAGAAGGCCAACCAGGGCCAGATAGAGTACTGGAACATGGTGTACAAATATTGCAAGGAGTGTGAACAGACAGGCGTTTCACTTCAGCAACAACTCAATTCTTACATCGAGTAAGAAAGAGCAGTATTTATCAAGTATGTTGTCTCTTGAATTTCCGTCATGCTGCTAAGTAATAAGTGGGATGTTAGTATTGGTCTGTCTATACTTGATTGCGCTATCGGCACCTTTCGGATAGTTTTACCCGTTTCGGACTTTAGACTTCTCATCTTATTCCCGAACATGTCATCTATCATTCTATTCTGATCGCCTATGCGCAGCTAGGGTTTGACGCTAGCCTAGGCCTTCCAAAAACTTGAAACCTTCAATCGACCCGACCGATCCTCCCTTCCTCACCACCCACACAAACAGCAACAACCCCGGTTCAAACCCCCGCCCCTTGCATACCAATTCGCCTGGCTTCTTAGCCTCTTATCGACCCCAAATCCACCCAACTCCCCGGTTAAAGCTCTAGTATCTAACTGCTAAGCTCTAATGTCCCGTAAGATTCGGGCACTTATCTACTTGGACATGTGGATCAGTATCCTGTTGTCTGTTAACTTTTGTCTCATCTGCTTAATCAGGCAATAAATCAACAGTACCTTTACTCTTTGCTCTCATTGAGGGAAGTCGCAGTTTGAGATCGGTGTGAGCTAGAATCACCCTCGAGTACATCTCTATGGGCGTTCTTTCTGTCATATAGCTGGTGCGGAACATGGTCGTTTAGATAACGATCGAAGTCTCTCATGCAAAGGGCGGCGACGATTGGAATAAATCCCAGTGCCATGGCGAAGTAGTAAACGTAAGCATATGAAGCTGTATAGCTATCGGCCATGGCTCGGCTGACTGCTGAAGCAATCGTGGTCGTCATACCAGGGATCGCGTTGACAGCTGTCTGACTTCCAGATTTAGCAGCCGTGAGGAGGGCAGCGAAGGATCCTTGTGGCAAGCCAGTACCCTGCACTGCAGAGCTTAAGCGAGACTCTAGTTCGCTGGGATATTTGTTGGTATATACTGAAATGAAGGCGGCTGTGAAAATGGACCCGCAGAAAGGTCGGGCAGCAGCGATAACAGCTGTACACGCTCTTAGTAAGAATTCATTGTGAGTGATAGGAAAACATACCGAAAGCCACACCCAGATTCTCATCTTTCGTGATGAATTGAACCAGAAGCATAGTAACGTCCTGGGCCCAGGCAACAACAAAGCCGGTAAGGAAGGACAAAGCAATGGCGGAGTTCTTGTCGTCCCGAGTAATAGACGACATAGAACCAAGAAATGCAGTGAGCCACACGGCTCCAGCGAGGATTTGCCAGCGGATGTGCCTGACAAGGTGGAACGAGCTGCCTAGGATCATGACGCCAGCCCATGTACCGAACGAAGCAGTCGAGGACATCCAGGCAGTATCTTGCCAGGTTTTCAGGCTAGAACCAAAGATGTTGACGACTTGCTGAGGGTATATGATGACAAGAGAGAGGTGCATGGAGCCCATCATGGAGCTGACAAGAAGAATGCAGACGAAACCACGTAGATCCTTGAAAAGACTGGGTGGGACCATAGGGCGCTCAGGTCGGCCGTAAACCTCGTAAAAAGCGAATACGACAAGAGTAACTGCCCCCGATACCATAAGTCCGATGATCTTGCCAGAGTTCCATGGGTTGTTCGGCTGACCGCCCCAAGAAACACCAAGGAGGAAAAGAGCGGTGCCTGCGGTGACCAGTACAAGACCTAACCAATCAACCTTTGCCAGTTCCGATCTCTTGCGGACGTTCTTGCCATGAAGTTGTGTGAATGACGGAGGGTGATACCATATGAAAATGAGGGTGGTTGCAACAGCTTCACAAAGGCTAATGTCAATATCATACCATAAATGTGAGGGACGGATAACGTACCACTGATGATGATGTAGATGTAGAAGATCCATCGCCAACTGCCCTGAATGCTAAGACGCTGACCGAGGTAAGGACCAAAACCAGTCGCGACAATGTTAGGAGCAGACACAGTGAGAAGACCCAGAAACTTGGCTTTGTTACTCATCAGTTCTCCAATGAACAAAGGACTGGCACCTGCAGGTCCCGCGGCAAGACCCAAAAGTATCATGGCACCCAACAGAGTGTTGAACTCAGTAGCCGTACATCCGATGATAGCACCCACAAGCCCCAAGATATGGGTACTGAGCACGAATGGTCGACGTCCAAACCTGTCGGTAAGGCGACCCATCGTCAGGATGCTGATAGCTTGAGCAGTGGTCCACAGCGTCGAGAAGAGACTTGAGTTCTCGCTGGGGCCTACATCTTCAAGGATTTGGGAAAGACCAGAGGCTGATGCTTGAAGAACGAAGTACGTAGCGACAACGTTGAGGGAAAATGCTGCAAAGGATGCTACCACCCGAGGTGAGCGGTAGTAACCATCCGGTAGCTCTGCGGCGGAAGTGGCGAGGGCTTGAGCTCGCAGACTGTCGTCTCCCTGTGACTCCAGGTCGCGCGCTTTATCTGGCCGATCAGCGGTCATGTTGAAACAGTTCTGCCAGCGGGGAGGACAATCTGAATGGGGAGCTTGGGATATGTCTGGATGCTAGATGCAACAGGTTCAGGAATCATAAGTAAATAGGGGGATGGGAGGATTGAACTCTAATACATCTCAAGTATGTCACGTTCTCAAATACATCTCGTCGCCAAGTAACATCCACCGACTGTTTCAATTTTAAGCTTAGTTATTACACGCTCGTAGGTCAAATATTACTATCATAAGACGCCCGTTGCAACAATTCAACGAAGCCCTCGGTTCTTCGTAGGACGAGACCAGCCGGAAAGCTCGGAGTGTTAGAAAGGGCCTTGGAAGGATGCCATCGGGCAGTTTGTACACAGATCATAATTGGATCGGCAGGGATTGCGACTCCCGAGAATATCGCTGGAAGGCCTGATACAGGGTTTAGAGTGAGCAGCTGGTCACGGCGTCGTCGGCTAGTTCTACTTCATTGGGAATAAACCATGTCGCGACCACTTTTTATGGGGCAGGATGCATATGCAGGTCGCATCGTTGACCGTTTACAGATAGCATATCGCAATCGGAAGCGACAAATTTGAAGATCCTGCTTATAGACATTGCCTCATGCCGAACTCGGTTTCCCGCAGCTCCGTATCCGAGTGTGAAAGGCGCCTTGTGCGATGAGTGTCCCAGGAACGTGGTAGAATTGTGTTCTTTGAGAGGACTAAGCGAGCCTTACAGTTTCAGGTAGAGTTTCTCAAGGGAATGCACAGGCGAGGAGACGTTGAAATGGAGTATGTAATGTCTTCAATATTGCGGGTTGAACGTCTGCTGTACATGTGTTACAGTTAACTCCAAGAGTAAGAAAACGGTGGGCTGGAGATCTACGAAGGGAAAGGTTCAGTCGCTACCGAGTGCAAAACTAAGTCGCGCAGTACAGGTCATCTATAATATTATCTCGCTTGAGGCTCATCTGATATAAGTGAGAAAGAAAAGGTGAGGTCAAGTATGTAGAGAGCCTACTCTGCTTTTGTGAGATCAACCTTCGCCAACCTGATGTAGGAGTGTTCCGGCATGCTGGTCAGACCTTCGATCGTACGGTAGCTAGAAAGTTTTGAGGGACAAGGCAGCAGCTCAAAGTTCCATACTAACATCGCGATAGACGTTTTCAGCTGCTGGTAGCCGAGTCGTCTGCCAAAGCAACCTCGCGTCCCCAAGCCAAAGGCCAGCGATGGTCCAGCTGTACTGTCAAAGCTTTGCGTTGTTTCAGCTGCGTCTTCAGTAGACGGCGAACTGGGAACAAGCCACCTCTCTGGCTTGAAACCCGCAATGTCACCATCATCCCATCTCTGGTCCTTCTTGTCTCTAGTAGCCTGGCAACTCTGACTCCGTGTGCTCTCATCAATCACGAAACCGGGACTCCAGACGCTGGGTCCATGGGTAAGGAAAAGGACATCCGTGCCTTTAGGTATATGGTAGCCCAGAATTTGGGTATCAACTATGGAAACCCGCTGAAGGGCAGGGGTCGCTCCAGCGCATCGGAGAACCTCCTCAATCACTGCTTCGAGGTAGGGAATGCGTGCAGATGCTAGCTCTTGGAAAGAAGGGCTACGGTTTTCAGCCTTTGCCTGAGCGAAGGATGATTGCATAGCGTTCCGGAGTCGCTTCTGAACACTGGGGTTATCTGTAAGAAACTTCAAGCCCCAAAGTGTGGTAGTGCTTGTCGTATCAAAACCACCAAGGATCAATCCGAACAACTAAAAGCGATGACGTGTCAGTTTTCATTACTACAAGACCCTGTCCTCAACCGTGAATACGCACCTCTCCTTGCATCATCGACGAGTAATAGTTCGGACGCCGGTTTTCCGCCTGTGCCAACATTGTTTCACGCAGCACCATTTGATCCAAAGCTGACTGAACGGGCGGGCTGCCAGACTTCTCACTTTTGTTCAGAAGCTTAGATACCGCAGATTTAAGGCTTCCGCGCAGGAAGTCGTCTCTGATCTTTCTGACCTTCCTGAAGTGTGGCATGTTCATCTTGATCTTGGCCGCCACTTTGGCAATTGGCGACCCTTGAATTCCTTGGGGAGCTTTGGCTAGATCGATCGTTGCGTTGATCAAATCATCGAAAGTTACTTCAGGGAAGTCTAAAGGCTCATCGCTTCCAGCAACCTGCTGGGAGTTACTCTTGAAGCGTTCCAAGATCTTGATGTTAGGTAGCGTGGTACTAGACTTGTAGTTTTCCCCAAAAGCAAAACTGTAAACGGCATCCAAAACGGCGCCTTGAATATCTTGTGTTGCTGAAAATGGGGACCCGTTGGCGATTGTGGTCTTCATCTCCCAAACTCGCGTAAGTCTCATGATGTTGGCATGGAACGCAGGTCCTGCGACCTCTCGAATAAAGGAAGGCAACATCACATCTTGCACGAGTTTGCGGTGGGCTCGAAAGACTGAGTTTGTTTGCTGGTATATGTGATGGTCAGGTATCACGTCTCCAAGAAGATCTCGGACGTTGGTGGATCGATCAAACTCCTTACGGCGAAGCATGATATCCTGTGTCTCGCGGAAATCGGCGAGAATAACAGTGGGACGTTGTAATGGGCTCAGAAACAACTGGATGATAGGAGATTCGAGATTCTTCATTTGTTGGATGATCCAGTCCATATGTGTCTGCTCCTTAGCCTTTATGTCTTGAATCATGGCAGGTATATCGCCAAATAGACTGTGCAAAGCGCTGGCATTGTAAGGGATGTTTGATATTGGCCTAGGATGAGCCCACTTGTACAATAAGTATAGGGCAACCACTGCCACCGCCACTGAAATGAACATGACGGCTACTCTAAATGACACAAGTTGAAGGTTGTTGTCGATATGGAAAAGAGTTGTGGAAGAAGAGTGTGTAAATGAGCAATTTGATAACAGGGAAATCTTTAGATATTGGACGGGGGATGCTTATCAGGATTTAAGAATTTGTACGAAATTTTCTGACATCCACTGGGAAACTCCGAACAAACAAAAAAAAATGGGCTAATTACCGACCGTGCAGATATTTTTACATGAGAGGAAATACGCCGTATGGCTTTTACGATCGACTGCTCCAACAACCCTGCATTCCAACAGAGTGTTAATCACATTGTAATAAAATTCTCTGACTGAGAAATTCTTCAATTCTACTGGATGTTTAGTGCGTGGCCGTTTCCTCCTTGTGCAAAAGGATGGCCCTAGGCTCACTGTGAGGGAACCACAAAGCCATTACTGCCACCGCTGTCAAGTTGAATCACTCAATCACTCGATTGGTTATAGTTCATATATTCACCGACCGACCGATGTTTCCCTTTAGGTGCAATTTTATAAACCCAGAATTATTTCAGTGGACGGCTTTTTGGTAGGCCTTATTCTGGAAGGCCTGAAACCTTAAACTGTCCAATCATACTATTCGTCAGACCCGGAATCAAAAGTCAATTGATCAACACGAGCTAACGACCAACTTACTCCAGCGTGGGCCTAGTGCGACTCGGTCGGTGGAAAATAGCATTGCAATTGCACCGGCCCGTCAATTCACCGTTTAAAAATGTACCGATTGTAACGTCAGAGAACAACAACCCGCCCCCACCTCCCCCATCCCGGGAACCTTATTGTGTCTTAAATATATCCTCTTCTCAAGTAGGAAAAAGAGAAGCAAGTATAATCTGTATACCGATAAGCCATACGCCATTATGTTGCCACAAGTTGTCTTGAACCATTTGAGTTCGATTGGCGAAGCTGCTTCGACATGGATCTCAGGTAGTAGCCAGCTCAGCTCTACTCAGCCATGCCCACCTTTGCCAAAAGGCGATCTCAGCTATGACATATACATGGGCTATCCTGAGATGTTTGCTTGGGATAAGAAGCGTTGTGTTGCCTACGTCAGGTACGTCATCTTTCAATGTACAACAGATAGTTTTGGCCAAACTGACCAACTTCAAGCAACCTATACAACGCCACCGTCAGTACTTGGGATCCTTACAAGTCCGTTGTTATCGATACAATTAGCTTTCCTGGACTGAGTCATCCCGGAAACACAGCCAGCCCCAATCCTCTGCACGCCAGCGGAATTATCTTGAAGCCTGACGCCTATCAAGCAGAGACTCTTGAAGTCGTCATCGATAATGGAGACGCCTTCTACAGTGATGGTTTCAATGTATCAGGGCCAGACTATTTGATGAGTATAGATTTGAAGACCAAGAAGGTCACCAGCCAGCTGCGTCTCAACAACGGCCTCTATGCCGGGTACGCGGATGCTAGCCTTGGACCTGATGGAAATACCTACGTCCTGGGTACCTACGCTTCCAACATCCTGCGAGTGACCCCAGAGAAGGAAGTCTCGACATTCTATGTCGCTGAGCACCTCGGACCGCCCCGGCTTTACGGTTTCACCGGCATTGCTCATGTTGGAGACGCTATGATCGTTCCCGACAATATCATCGGGCAGCTCATTCGCTTCAACGTTCACGACAAGGTTGGAACGCCTGTTACCATCAAGCAGACTCCTTACCACGGCTTCAAGACTGCGAATGTTCTGCATTTTCCAGAGAGATACAACGACACTATTCTTCTAGCTGCTGAGAATACGACGCCGGATCATCCTTTCGGTGGTGTTGCGGTTTACCAGGATAAGACCAAGCAGTTCAACGAAGTTGAGTTTCTAGGCTTCTTGCCTAGCCGTCTCACCAATGCGTTGGCGACCTCTGCACGACAACTAGCTGATCGTATTTACGTTGTTGCGCTCCCTACTGATGGTGCCAACATTACTGTTGCCGGAGAGAGCAGCCGCTTCTTGTTCCAGGATATCACTGAGGACTTGGATCTGATGATCAACCCCAAGGTCGAGTACGAGGCTCACGAGGAGATTTAGATTGGAAGACGGATAGTACGTCGAGAGGTGTGTCAACTCAATACACTTCTAACGTACTCTATGAGTTGCGCAATGAGACTTAATTTTTATTGGCAACGTTGTTTTATCAAGATGGCGTGAATAGGAGGATATGAAGTGTTCCTATCAGGGGGACAATTTTGGTGTCCATACTCTGATCTCTGCTCTCTTTAAGTGTATCAGCTATCCAGGAAATGCGAATCTTAGAATTAGAGTAATAAAATTGCAAGCAGTAGTACTGAAATATTATTCTTACCTTTACTTTGCCAGCAGAATATTACTATCATCGATCATCCTGCAATACTCCTTAGGCCGAGAGATGGTATTATACTAAAGCTAGTGCACTTACTATGTCATTACACAGATTATTTACAGTTGTGTTTTTATATCACTGGAGCTTAGTTTTCGCAAAGCAGATACCTTCGCTTTGCACCATTTTAAGGACATGCCACGAAATCTGACTTGTGGTTTGAGGAGGCGAAATACATAGATCTCAGACTTGGTTAAAGAAGCAACGACGGTATGAACTGACCAGGCATAAAAATAAATATTATGTTAATGAGTAGACTACTCAGTTGGGACTATCAATATTGCATATAACAGATGGCAAAGAAAAATGATAAGATGCTTAAAGGTATTTCATACATCTCTTACTTCAATTCAACAACATGTCTCTACTTGTATCTAATACACCGTCTATACTTCTATCCAATAAACTTTCCAAACTTCTTCCACTTCTCATCTCCCTTCAAGTTCTCCATATCCTCGTCCCTCAGTGAGATTGCCGCAGTGATCTCTCCATCTGGCCTCTTGGGCATCAGATACATAAGACTCTCATATGGCTCGAAGATCGGCCTCCTCACACTCTCAGGTTTTCCCAATCCAAGACCGAAGTCATAGTCCCAACATCCTACCTTTGCCCATGAGCTCAACATGATGTCTGTCGCAGGGTTTGCGTCTGCGGTGACAGACAAGCCTCCTTTATGTTGATTCAGATAGGTGACAAAAGCCTCAGTCCGGCGGCGTAGAGTCTCGCGGTCGAGTTCGCGTCGTAGGCGTGAAGCTACAGCGCCGAGGGGCTCGTCGATAATCTCAGAAAAGGTCGCGACACTATAGGCCATGTTCTGAAGGATGCCTGGATAGTTCTTCGGTACGCCCATTTGGGTGCGCACATCAACTGCGCGGCAGAACTGCGTTGATTGTGAATCTTCTAGACGAGGAAGACGAGCGCGGCTGGTAGACTGCCAGATGAATGCGGAGAGAGCATCGTCTGTGGAGATAAATTTGATGGGGGCTCCATCTTTAAGCTGGCCAAGAGTCTTGCTTGCCTCATCCTTGAGCTCAGAAAGGGCTTGGGGGCTAAAGGAAAAGAAAGCCCAGCTTGCCTTTGCTGGTGCTGCTGCGGCGTCGCCTGAAGGAGGCTTGACGATTTGATGATCCAACTCGGGGCCGACTTCGTAGTTATCGAGGAGGGGAATAAGAATCTTGCGGTCAATATTCATGTTATTGGTCTCTTCCTCGGTAAAATCCTCGCCGCGACAAGCTTTAGATAGAAGTCGAATAAGCTCGTCCTGACCTGTCATATCCATGCAAGCATGCTGTCCGTTGACAGTGAATATGATGCCGCCTTGGATGAAGTTGAGTTGGAAAAGGAGGACAGGGCTGGGGTCATCGGGGGAAATCCCAATAGGCAATGTCTTCCTTGGTGCAATCAAGTTTTCATCGAACATGCGCATAGGAAACTCTGCCCTTCTCAGGGCCTCTATTGTAGGTGCTGCAGGGTCATCGCGGAGGTCCTTGATGACCAGTCGTGGTGTTTCCTCAAATGCTATGATTCTAAGGTCGTCGGCGCTCTCGGTCTTTTTCACTTGGCCGGCTACCCAAGGAAAGCGTCGTGAAAGCCGCTGAAGACCTTTGTTAAGCGTGTCGATGATGGTGGGGTGGGTGGAGGGGTCGGAGATAGGGTAGACAAAGCTGATTGGGGTGTAGATCTCTGTCATGAGAGGCTGTTGCCCAATGATGTCCAGCTGCATGTCTAGCTTAGATGAAACCTCGTTTGCTGCAGCCATTTTGAAGTGATGAATTGGTTGATGATGAGCTTCAATTGTTGTGTCTCGTTGCTTGTATTTATGGAGGGGGAGACCCACTAGATAACTGACACTCAGAATGAGTCGAAGTGTATAGCTTCCTATTTCAGACTAGTGTATCCATAACTGTTATGGCCCGTGCACGTGAAAAGCGGTTACACATGGCAGAACGCTTTGTTATCCATGAGGGACCTATTGAACCCACCAGATCAAAAATGTATTATGCGACATGTATGATTGAACCCAAGATTAAATATAAACCCTTATTATATTTCTTTATAACTACTTAACGTAAATTGAGAAACTCTTACTAACTAAGTCTCTTATAGCTAACTAAGTATTTTACTATATATAACTGCCTTTTGCACGCATAAGCCGTTGCAGTACTATAGGGTAGCTAGCTCCTATAGATTAGGTCATAATAATTATTATTTTAAAAGTAAATTAAGTCTAGGATTTAAACGTATAATCTACAATATACTGAAATCAATTTTTTTAGTTCCTTTAAAGAGGAACAGTTTAATAAGGTGAGTTATAAATATAGACTTTTTGATCAATTAGTATAATTACTCTCATACTAAACTATTAACTAAGAACCTATACAAAATAAAAACCTTAATAAAAAAAGTATTAAAAAAGATAGCTAGCTAATTCTAATATATAATATATATCTTAAATATTACTTAATTTATTATTTACTAAAATACTATATAATAAATATATTATTTAAGCTAGAATTATATTCTAAAATATAATTACTTTAAAATATAAGATAAATTAAATATAAATAATAATAATAATAATTAAAGCTAATTAAGCTATTTTTAAAAAAAAAGATCTAATTAAGATCTTATATATTTTATAGCTAAATAATACTTTAATACTAATTATTATAAAACTAAAATATATTAACTTTAAAATTAAGATATTAAGATCAATTTTTTTAGTTCCTTTAAAGAGGAACAGTTTAACAGGGTAAGTTATAAACACATAAACTTTTCGGTCCATTAGTACAATTGCCTTCACACCAAACTATTAACTAAGAACCTATACAAAATAAAAACCTTAATAGAAAAAGCATCAAAAAAGATAGCCTACCTACTAGCCAATTCCAATATATAATACTTATCCTAAATATTACTTAATTTATTACTTACTAAAATACTATATAATAAATATATTATCTAAGCTAAAACTATATCCTAAAATATAGCCACTATAGAATATAAAATAAATTAAATATAAGTAATAATAATAATAACTAAGACTAACTAAGCTATCCTTAAAAAGAAAGATCTAATTAAGATCTTATATATCCTATAGCTAAATAATACCCTAATACTAATTATTATAAAGCTAAAATATATTAATTTTAAGATTAAGATATTATAAAAATAATACTTTAGCTAAGATTCTTAAGCCTTTTTTTAAGTATAGCAAAAAAAGCTAAAGCTATTACTTAAATCCCTTAGATAAAGCTTAAATCTAGAGCTAAAGCAATACTATAAGGACTTTCTAGAAATAATAAAAGAATATAATAAGTAATTTCTATATTTAATATACTAGATCCTAAGGGGTTAAAGAGCAAATGCTATATATCCTAATAGGACTAATAGGACAAAAAAGATAAAGTAATATTAATAAAACCAATTGCCTAAATAAATAAGCCAGAAGTAAAATCACTATTTAAAACTATTGGGATTAAAATTAAGATATTATATAAATAATATCTTAACTAAGATTCTTAAATCTTTCTTTAAGTATAGCAAAAGAAACTAAAGCTATTATTTAAATTCCTTAGATAAAGCTTAAACCTAAAGCTAAAGTAATACTATAGGGACTTTCTAGAAAAAATAAAAGAATATAATAAGTAGTTTCTATATCTAATATACTAGATCCTAAGGGATTAAAGATAGGATAAAGAAGATAAAGTAACATTAATAAAATCAATTGCCCAAATAAATGAGCTAGAAGTGAAATCACTATTCAAAACTATCGGGATCTACGATATACAATTATATAAAAATCTACACTTTATATTATATCAATTAACTACTAGGCTAAAAGATAAGTCAACAATCACAACACTAGTGATTACCGGTGCAAATAACAGCTATCATCGATGCCCCTAGCAGAGGCCCTGTTCGCCCTTCTGCATGGGTCTTAACAGTATCAGACTACCTGAATTCTAGATTATAGGTACGTGAAATAGTCATCAAGCGCTAGAAGACCAAAGATCAAAAACGCTCTTAGGCGCATCTCCACGTCGTATGAAGAGACTTGAGGTGACATTTCTTGTCACCTCCCGGGTTATACAACCCTCATTCTTATTTTCACTACCTTCGCCCTTGAAGAGAGCTGTCAACCATTGGACAGCCGCTGGCTCACCATTGTCCATCTCCTCGGTGTGCGAGCCGACAGTGTTCTTTTCGAAGACGATATTAGCCCCAATGCCACAATACCTCTCAACCAGAGCAACTGTATCAGCTATCTTGGTGATTTCGTCAGGGATAGCCTGGTAAATGAAGAGCGGCCACCTGGGAACGCCGTAATATCCCATAACACCTTCCCGGTGGATAAGGGCAAGGATCTTGGGGTCGTTGAGAATATCGGTACCGTTCTGGAAGTACTTGTTAATATCGATATCGGCGTAGAAGGCGCCAGATTCGGTAATACTAAAGCCTTCAGCAGCCAAAAAGCCGGTCTTGTTGTATGGACCTTGAGTGTTGAGTTTGGACACAAGGTACTTGCGCGTCTCGGGATACTGGCTGGTAAGGCCCAAAAGAGTATTTGGCACCAAACCAGCTGTGGCTTCGCCATTGACAGAGACCGTGAGAGTGGTGACATTCACTGGTGGAGCGCCTAGTGCCGCGCCAATAATAGGTCCCGCCACTAGATCGGGCGCGTATTGTACTGCGAGTTCCGATGCCCACTCGCTAGCTAGCGCACCGCCAGAATAACCCCAGAGAGCAACACGGGGAGCAGCAGTCTTATTGAGACCCAAGTCAAGTGACAGAACAGCCCGAATTGAGTCCAAAACCGCATGTCCAGATATAATACCAGCAGTGAATGCAGCCAAAGGACCTTCGTAATCAGGGACAGAAACAAACAGTCCTGCACCTAGAGCACGTGTGTAGGGCCCGGTAGATGCACTGTTCGCGCTATACATGCTGTGACTGGGGCTAGCATCGACGTCGGGAGAGTCGTAAGGTACTTGGAAAGACAGGAGGGCATTTTGCTGGAAGTGTTTCTGGGCGGCGCTGTCGGGACCAAGCTTGGGGACAAAGAGTGTGGTGACAGCCCAAGTAGGCTTAAAATGACTGTCGGTTGTGCGGTAGAGGATGTTATAGGATGCAGAGCTGTTGGCGGTGATGCTGGTCAGATTTCCAGGGGCAGGCCGCACTTTCAGGGCAGTACCAGGCTCGGCGCTTTCAAATCCAGGTGGCGCAGCATACCATGAGTCCTTGCTTGGTGGAAGGGGCTCTGATGATGCAGCTCTCTTGTGCAAGAGTGAACCTGGAGTGGCGGAAACCAATCCTAGCCACAGGTTCAGAATAGCGACCAAACGAAGGGCAACCATCTTGCAACACAAATTCAAAAGATTGACCTTGTATTTGCTCTATGCAACTTGAGGGAGTGGTGCTGCATGATCTACCTTGGCTGTGCAGCGTAGGTATTTATAGCTGAGCGTTACCTATCTCTTTGAATGTCCGAAGGGAGCAGTGAAGTACCGCGCTAATTTTTACCCAATGACATATCACAGTCTTTGCGAATCACTACTCAAGATGTAGGTTTTTGTGGAGTAGATACCTTAATGCTCCCTTCGGACATTCAAAGAGATCGGGGATTAGACAATGTCGAAAAGCCCGAATACACTACCCCTATTGGTATCGGTAGGCGAAATTACACCGGGACTAGCGCGAAAAGAGTCATAGTGAGCCACGGATGGTATTGAGTCGCAGATCAATTGGCAATAAGGATCCTACTATCACCAAGCTAAACAAGAATTGAACCTATCTGAACTTGAAAGAATCTGTAGAATGTCTCGCTTAATTCTGACCTGCAATGACTTTCTTTCAGATTCGTCCTGTAGAATTTCGTTGCGTTTGTCCGGTGTTGATACCGGTGGATCGAATGAATAGACCCACGCCAGCATGGATGTTTTAGTTTGGCAAAACAGGGATAGTTTTCGGATCAATTAAGATCCTGAGTTTTAAGTGTCGATCTATCTCTCCTCTTGGCACCATGTTAGGCCTTAAACCACGTCAGGCCTTACACTATGTCAGGCCTTACACCATGTTAGGCCTTACACCTGTTAGGCCTTACTTGTCCCCTGCATAAGCATCAATGGGCAAGATCTCAGTTGAGTGTACTTGTAGAGCCTGTCTAACGGATGCGTCATTACCTGTCAAAGGGTTCCACTAGTTAGTCCTCACTTTGATCTGACTTCAACTCTTTCCTATCCCTTTACTTCTTCTGGGTACACTTCAGCACATAACCTGCCTGTATGAAGCAACTAACTTTTATCATTTTCCCAACACAACAACACTAGCCGACGACCAGAAACCACAAACACAATGGATGTCGGCACCAGCAACACTGCCATGGACTATGCAAAATTGTTGGAAAGTCCCCAGGCTTCCACGTACTCAAGTGCATCTCCCTTCTACTTAGAGTATATCATACCTAGCCCATGGGTAGCTATGGGTACCCATTTTAAAAATAGGTAATCCTATAAGCTAAAGAAAATACCTATGGCTTATATAGTTTGGCGGAGGGAAAGGACACCAACACCCAAGCCGCTACCCTATAGGGAGGTTTTCAGGTGATATTAAGCTATTAGAGGGTAAGGAAGTAAGATAAAGAAATAAAAGTCAAATAAGAAGTTAGCTATATAATTAAATACTTAGCTTAAATGAATATAAAAGGAATAAAGTAAAGAATTTATAATAAGACTAATATTCTTAAAACTTAGGACATAAGTTAAAGGGGTGAAAATCCTTGTATTGCTAGCTAAATGAATAGAAGGCTCTTTTTATACTACTAACTCCTTTACTAGCAGGCACAGCCCTCCAGCCACTAATGTCCCTCTAGCCACTGCTATAATAAGTGCCTATAGGTATAATTAGGGTATAATAGGGATTTTATAGATAAAATCTAAAAAAAGATTATATTTATTAGATTATCTATAGGTATCTATAGTTATATTTAGGTATTTATAAATAGATTTAGGTATTTTTAAAATAGGAAATATAGAGTAAATAGCTATAATAATTTAATATTAAAATTAAAAGGTATTTAATTAGATAATTAATTATATGACTAATTACTTAACCTATTAACTAAGCTAGAAAAAGAAAGATTTAAATTAAAAGCTAGATTAAAAGCTAGATTAGAAGCTGGTTAGAATAGCTAGATTGGAAGCTAGTTACTTGGTAGAATAGTTAAATTAAAAGCTGGATTAAAAGCTAGTTAAAATTACTAGATCTAGCTCTTAAACTAGCTAGCTTTTAGGTCTAGCTTCCAATCTAGCTAGCTTTTAATCTAGTAATTTTAACTAGCTTTTAATCTATACTATAATTCCCTTATTAGCTGGATTTGTAGGTATTAGTATTAGATCTAATAAAGAGGTTAATATATCTATTAAGTTTAATTACTAAAAGTTTAGGTCTATATTATACTTATAGCTTATAACTCTTAGGTCCTAAGATATAATTTATATATAGCTTATTTAATTTACTAACTATATAGCTAGATATAACTCTTATAAAGCTATATTTAATATATAATCTAGCTATCTACTAATATATATAATAAATATCTATAAAAATAAAATAAATTATTATCTTAGTAGTTTCTTAAAAATACTAAGACCTAAGCTATATTTAAAAATAAAGCCTTTAAAATTATCTTATACTTACCTTTCTTATTTATCCTTTTAATTCTATTTATATACTTAAAAAAATCTAATATTTATATAATTATATTTACTTA
>JAKZGU010000301.1:0-17801 GCA_022837005.1 Calonectria pteridis
TAATTAATAATAAAAGTAAAACTAAAGTAAAGTAATTTATAATTAATAATAAAAATAAAGCTAAAGTAAAGTAATTTATATATTATATTTATTATTTAAATATATATAATAATTATTATTATTAAATATATTAATAAAAAATAATTAAAATTAATATACTAAATACTAAATAAATTATAAAATATTATTTTAAAAAGATTATTTTATTTATTAAGGATTTATAATAATTATAGATTTTATTTAATTTAATTTAAAAGAATATATTAAACGTAAGGTATTATATATATAATAAAGTAATCTAAAATAAGATAATAAGCCTTATTTTAATAGGATGAAAGTTATGTAATATATCTATAGCTAGTTTAGGCTTAGTGCATTTTGCTATTACGCTATAACCACTAAAGTGGAGAGAAGCGGGGCAACTAGATGGACAGAACTTAGAATAATCAATCACGGTTTCAACAAATTCTCTGGTCCAAGCGAAAGGCTCGGTTTCATAACCAGGCTCAATGCCACGGCAAAATGTTGATTGGAAGCACCTACACACCGTCGTATTTACTATTTTCATGCTGCCCTCTCCATCATCATCATCATCACCACCATCCGTAAAGATTTAAATAATGACCATTGTTTTAATCTCGCTTGCCTGTTGGAAATCGTGAAGCGACAACCTTGCGGCCTGCGACGTCTTGTCGTAATTGGGTAGAAATGCACCAACTCGGCACCATTGCTTGCGGTTTCTTTTATTCAAAAGAAGACCGCAAGGCTGTCTTTCTCCTTCATCATATGCGTCGCTCTCCAGCATACAGCTTGCAAGCAATATCCAGTCCCATGTCAACGCTTCGTCAAAATAGTCCGTTTCTGGCAGATCATAGTCCAACCAGACATGACAATGGACCGGGTTATTGTCATAAATCCTCAAGCTCAAGCAATATTCCGTAACTTGCTTACCCGCATTGCGAGCGACGGGAACAATTGATACCAACTTGACGATGTCGGTGGATTGGAGATTCATAGCATGGCTGCTGACCACGAGTCGAGCAGTTTCTATGGTACCATATAGATTGTTTCCTTTCTTCTTTATTTCAGCATCAATACTGGCCACTTCCGAATGGAATGGTTCATGGATGCAATTTTCCCCAAGATTGACGATGATACCCTTACACAATCGGCTCCAGGATGGCACAAGCGAACAGATCTGCTTCAGATGATCAGGTTTTAGATCTCTGTGGCCCTCCCGGCCCCATAACAAGCTGTTATGGATATCGTTTTTCCAGTGACCAGCCCAGTAGTCGTCTTCCAGGCGCTTCCCAAAGTAAGCCGCTAAGCCCGACATGGAGGGAAACAAGTCTGCTGCGTGAGTATATGACGTCGCATTTATGTCTCGAAAATTATTCAGCAACGCGTGCCACCAAGAGTATAATTCACTCTGGCTAGCTTCCCTTCGGGCCTCTTCGATTGTCATGTGGTATCCATGTGTAGATGGGGACTGGCCTCTGGAGTGATATTGAAAAGTGCAGAGAAAATGAATGTTGCAAGTCCCAAACACCATTTGGCGCGTAGATAATAGTCCTTCCTGCATAGCCCATCCCCGGGTCATCAAATGACATCCCATAAAGTCTCCAGAAAAGGACTCGAATGTTGCAGGAAAATGGGGAACAACAGATTTAAATATTATGCCCAGTGAGCCATTTGCATCCTTGTTAACGGTAGATTGGAACGGGATCCGAATTTGATTTCCGTTAGTCTGTAAAAAGCTCTCCTGGCAAGATCTCGAGGATGCAGCGGCAATCGTGACATGTGCATGTCCGTAAATTTTGTCCATTTCTTCGCATTGGCGTTCCCAATCGCCTGGATCATCTTGCATAATACAGACTGAATCGATCCACAGGTACGGTATCGATAACGCCCTCGTGACGTCAATGGCATCTCGCAGAACGGGAGTTAGCTGCTGGCTCTCTATGCCGGCTTTGAGTTTCGAAATCGAAGACCGCGTGGCCTTGAGCTGGGTTTGAGAATCTTCCGGCGTTCCCCAACAGTAACTTAGAGCTGTATACTTTGGAGTCTCGAACCCCTGTGGAGATCGTGCTTTCCGCCTGACAGGGAAGCTGCTCTGGTCAACTAGCTTAGGAAGGCACTTGTTATCCAGCACTCAATGTAACGGCTGGGTCTGGACCGGCAAGGTAAACCAAGGGATAGCGGAATCTCGTCAGCTAGGCTGTGGGCAAATGGGTATTGCTCAGAGGCTAGGGGATAAGATAATATTATACCATTAAAGGGGTTTATTTGTAGGTGGGATTAAGTATATTAGATTAAGTAATATAAAATAATAAGGAAAATAAATTAATATCTATAACTATAAAATAAAACTATAATTATTATCTTAAGATATTATATCTAATAATAAATTAATTAAAATATATATTAATTAATAATAATTAAATTATATTAAAAATTAAATTATATTCTAGGTAATAATAATTTCTAAGATTTAAATATATAATTATATAAAATAGGACTTAAAATAAAAAAATAAGGATTTTATTTAAAATAATTATAATAATTATTATAATTATTATAATATTAATTACTTTAAGTTTAAATTAATAGCCTAGGGCTAAGGTTTTACTAAGTCTTTTTTTTTAAAAGTTAATATTAATATATTTAAATACTAAAAGTGAGTCTAATTTATATAATTTATAGAGTAGCTATTAAAGTAAGGTTTAAATTATAATATAAGCTACTATTTTTTTTACTAGCTTTTAAAGCTATTTATAAGTTTTAGCTGTTTTTTATTTTATTAAACTACTAGTAAAAATAATAATAAGCTGAAAAAAGAGGCTTATAAAGGTATATTTCCTAATAACTATGCAATTTATCAGTTACTAACTAATAAACCCATTTAGCAAGAAAAAAATTCCATATTTATACAATATAGGTTAGCTGATAAATATTATTAGAGGGTAATAAATAAATTTTAATTAGCCTAGAAATCATAGGGACTTATATACTTATTTCTAAAGCTGTAAGTAATAAGGACTAGTAGAACCTATAGATAAGGGGTAGCTAATAAACCCAGATAGTAAGAAAGAATTTCGGTATATATAAGATATAGGGTAGCTGACAAATATTATTATAGAGTAATAAATGAATTTTAATTAGCCTAAAAATACCTTTAACCTATAGACCTATTTTTAAAATAAAAGGTAGTAAGAGCTAGTAAAAACTATAGATAAGAGGTAGTTAATAAAGCTAGCTAGCAAGAAAGAATTTTAGTATATATAAGATATAGGATAGCTGATAAACCTAATTAGCTATTATAATCTATATATACTAAAGGTGGTTGTATATAGTAAAATGTGCTTAGTCTTAACCTTATAGGTAATACCCTAACAACTATGCAATTTATTAGTTAGTAACTAATAAACCTATTTAGCAAAGAAAAAATTCCATGCTTGCACAATATAGGTTAGCTAATAAATATTATTAGAGGGCAATAGATAAATTTTAATTAGCTTAAAAATCATAAGGACCTATATACCTATTTCTAAAGCCACAAGCAGTAAGAACTAATAGAATCTATAGATAAGAGGTAGTTAATAAACCTAGATAGTAAGAAAGAATTTCAGTATATATAAGATATAAAATAGCTAATAAATATTATTATAGAGCAATAAACAAATTTCAATTAGCCTAAAAATACCTTTAACCTATAAACCTATTTTTAAAATAAAAGATAATAAAAGCTAGTAGAAATTATAGATAAGAGGTAGTTAATAAAGCTAGCTAATAAAAAAGAATTTTAGTATATACAAGATATAAAATAGCTAATAAACCTAATTAGCTATTATAACCTATATATATTAAAGGCGGTTATATATAGTAGAATATACTTAGTTTTAGCCTTATAGGTAATACCTTACTTATTTTATTATTATACTTAGTAATAATTTACTTTTAGTATTATAGCTAAACTATCTTAGATTAATAATTATTTAATAAAAATAGCTTATATACTAAGACTCTAGCTTATACTATAAGCTATAGAGTATACTTATAAATTATAAAGTATACTTATACTCTATATTGTATAAAGGTAAGCTATAACTTAGATAAATATATATAAATAGATTAAAGCATACTATAAGGAATAGTCTTAATTAGCTTTTAATATAACTTGGTTATATTAATCTATAATTAATATATTACTAGATATAATATTTCTTTTGTGAGTATTCTTATATATTACTTAGAAACTATTATATATTTTATATTTCTTTATTAATATAAATCTTATATTCTAATTAGTTTATATAATTAGGAATTAATTAGAACGTTATAAGAATAGATTAAAAGGATCTTTTATATAATAAATATAAGAAACTTATTATTATATGCATTAGTAGATAGCTAGGTTATATATTGAATACAGCTTTATAAGAACTATATCCGGCTATATAGTTAGTAAATTAAGAAGCTATATATAAATTATATCTTAGGACCTAAAAGTTATAAGCTATAAGCATTATATAGACCTAGATATCTAGTAATTAACCTTAATAAATATATTAATTTATCTATAAATCTAATTAATAAGAGAACTATAGTAAGTAATAATAATTATTTTTTAAATTAGTAGCTATACTTTATTAGACTATCTAGAGGCTAATTTTAATAGTAGGGCAAATCTTTTTAATTTAAATTACTTTAAGAATATAGTATTTAATAAAAAGAGCAAATAAACTATTATCTTTAACCCTAGAGATAATAGATCTATACCTAAATTACTATTTTAAGTTATAGCTATAGACCTATAGTATATATAATAATTTAAAATATTAATATATTAAAATTCTAATCTTTAGCTAAATAGGCAAAGGCTTTTAATATTATAAGAATAGTAAAATATAGTAAAGCTAATAGCCTATAAATATAATAATACTAAAGAGCTATTTAATAGTAAATAAGCTAAAAAAAAACCCCTAAATAATTAAAATATAATAAACTTATTAATACTAAAAGCTACTTAGACAACTATAAATAATATTTTAGAGAAAGCTAAGAGTACTTAAATATTATATAAATATAAAAATAATATTAATAAAATTAGCTAAAATACTAAAAGTAATATTAATAATACTAAAAGTAATAAAAGAGTAAGGATTTCTTAATTATTCTTAATAGAAAATATATTTAATTTCTAAAAACTAAATATCTAAAATTCCCTTTTTTTAGCTTTTTAAAATATAAATATAATATTATAATTAAGAGAATTAGCTAAAGGAGAGTATACTAGACTAGTAGAAATAGGAATCTTATAAAGATAAGATTTAAATTTAAATTTAGTATTAATAGAAATAGATTTAGTATTAGTATAAGTAATTAAAAGACTTAGTATAGTAAGCTTAGGCATTTAATTATAGATAATTAAAGCTATTAATTAAATTACTTTTTAATAATTGAAATATTATTTTTAATAGATATTATAGCTAATAACTATAAGAGCCTTATTAAAAGGGGATTATTCTTTAGATATAGTTTAGAATAGCTAAACCTTTTACCTAATCTATAGAAATATAGTACTAATTCTAATAAATATAATCTAGGAATTAATTAATTTTATATAAAAAAACCCCTTTTTTATAAATAAGCTAGGTAAGTTTAGCTAAAACTTTATAGTACTAATACTATTAATTTAAAGAGTCCTAGCCTTACTAGCTTATTTCTTATTTCCTTTTAAACTACTATTAAATCTAGCTATATTAATAGTAAAAATAAAATAATTCTTAAGCTAATTATTCTTTATAAATAAAGAAATAATAATTAAAAAATTCTATATTACTAATATTAATTACTTTTAGCTTAATACTAGAATCTCTAAAATAAATATAAATAATTTATATTATAATAAAAAGTAAATAATCTTTAGGAATATAGAAATATAAATTAAAGCTTTTATTATATACTAGGACCTTTTTAATAAAACTAGTTATAAATATATATATTAAAAGGTATTTATACTTTTTTAAGGAGAAGCTATAAATTAGTAATATAGTAGGCTAGATATAATAGACTAGTAGTAAATCTAGCAAAGCAATATATTAGTGCTTTTTATGGAATTAAGAGATAAATTTAGTATAATACTAAAAGCTACTACTAAATAGCTAACCAAGGTAACTTATACTAAAGAGGATATTTAAAATAGTAAATCCTTAATAGAATTTATATTAAAGGTCTTTTAAATAAGCTAAGTAGTAGGATTAAAAGAGGATATAAACCTACTAGTTATATTATAGAGTAAGCTAGATCTAAAGTTATAAGGCTTATATATAAAACTAAGACCTAGTGACTTTAGATTAGAATAATTAAAAAGACTTAAGAAAAAGTAATAATTAATTTAAATAAGCTAAAGATATAAAAGCATATACCCTATAGCTAAAACCAATAAGAAAAAGGCCTTTTTAGTTTTATTATCCTCTAAGAAAGAGAGATATAAAGAGGTAAACTAGGGAAATTAGAATAATAATTGATTTTATGGAAATAGATACTAAAAAAGAGAGAATAGCTTTACCTAGAATATAAAATATAATAACAAAGGTAACTAGAATAAAAGCAATTTTAATTAATCTAATATTAAATAATAGAAGATAAAAGTGCCTTAAAAGCTAAAAGGACTAGAGAAGAAAAATAATAAATAGCCTTATTCTTTCTATTATTACTAGCAATAAAAGTAATAAAACTTCTAAGGAGCCTATAGAGCTAAGATAAAGATATATAAGGATAATATAAACTTTATTAACTAATATACTAAGCTTAAAGAAGCTGGTTTTTATGTGGTTAAATATAGAATAGACTTATCTAGTAAAGGAGAAGATAAAGATAAAGAATCTAATAAGAAAGACTTTAAATATAACTTAGTCTTTATAGATTACTATCTTACTATAAAAAAGAAAGAAAGATAAATACCCCCTAAGATATAGATAAAGATATTAAGGAAAGTAGTTATTATTAAAGCTATTAATAGGCCTAATATAGTTAAAACCCTTAAGACTAGAGCTAATATATATCTTAGAGTTAAACTATAATTTAGTATATATAGTAAAAATCATTAGGTCTATATTAATATTAGTACTTTAATTATTCTAGCTAACTAGAAATAGCTAAAAGAATATATAGAAAATATAATATAGTAAGAACTAGAGCTAAGAAATATAAATAGTATTAAAGGAGGTATAATTATAAGGCAAAAAGCTATTTTTAACTTTTACCTTTCTAACTATATTAGAGAGAAGGATATAATTATGTATTTTATAATTATAGTAGATATAATTAATATTCTTGCTCCTAAAATACTACTAGGAATAAATTTCCTTTATAAGTATAAGGCAAAAGTTAACTTTATAAATCTATAAGTTATTTTCTATTTTACTAGATTAATAATAATTAAAGCTAAGATTCTATATATATAAAATACTATAATAAATTATAAGATAAGGAGTATAAAAATAATATAGATATTATTAAAGTTAATAGCTTTTATTAAAGCTAAATAGACTAATATAATAGTTTATTATAACTTTAATAGTAAATTAGAAGCTTACTACTTTAAGTCCTATAAACTAGGATATATAAAAGTAACTATAAATATATTTATACTAAGATTAGTATAATTTAGTAATATAATAAATAAAGTAATAACTATAAAGTATAATAAGAAACTTAGATATATTAGGAATTATAGTAGTAGTAAGAGTATAGTATTTATTATAGATAAGATTGCTCTAAAGGATATTTAGGATATAGACTTTAAGATAATAAAAGTATATAAAGTAAAAATTTCTAAGAAAATAAAGAAGATATTTAGAGATAAAGCTAGCCCTAATAGAAAGAAAGTTAATAGAAATATACCTAGATATAGAATCTTTAGACTAAAAGAAGTTATAAGTATTAGTAATAAATTTAGAGTAAGTATTACTAATATAAATAGCAAAGCTATGCTTAAAGTATAAGTACTTATAGATAAATATAATATATACTAAGATAAAGATATTATTTCTATGCCTAAGGAACTTAAGATAAAGATTAAACTTATAGAGAGGTAGCAGAACCTAAAGAAAACCACCTATAAATACCTACTTAGAATTAAAGATTACATAGTCCTTAATAAAAAATACAGGGAATTATATAAATTAGGCAAGATAGGCTTTCTTAATAAGATAGTAGCTATAGTATGCCTTACTTTTATTATATAGAGAGAGATATCTAGCAAGAGAAAAGATAGAGTTATTATTAATCTTAGGCTATTTAATAGAGTAATAGTACTAGATACTTATTTATTATTAGATTAGTTAAATATTATAGTAAATACTTATAAAAGAAATTGGTTTTTATTTATAGATATTATAGGGTTTTTTTATTAACTTTCTATTTATAGATTATACTAAAATTAAATAGTTATTATATCTAATAGAGACCTTAAGGTATTTAATATAGTTTTTATAAGATATAAGAACTCTCTAGCTTTTAGGTAATAGTATATAGACTAAATATTTAGGGACTATAGGTATTTTATTTATATCTATATTAATAATATTATAGTCTTTTCTAATATATTAGAGGAATATCTTAAATACTTATAAATAATATTTAAAATTATTAGTAAAAATAGACTATATATCTTAGCAGAAAAATTATTCTTTGCTTATCCTAGTATAAGGCTACTTAGATATATAGTTAATAGTAATAGAATCTATAAGATAGAAGATTAATTAGAAGTATTTATAAAAATAAAGATACTAAAGAACTTAGCTATACTAGAAACCTTTATAGGAATAATAGGATTCTTAAGAAATAAAATTCTATAGTATAATATATATATCTAACTACTATAGGACTAAAAAATAATACCACTTAAGTAATTAAGGGAGAAAGGAGTAATATTACTAGGACTTTTAAAGCCTATATAAAAGAAAAAGGCATTAAGTCTAAGCTTTTTGCTAATAAAAAAAGAAAAAGCTACTTTTAAAGATATAAGGACCTTTCTTAGTATTTAATTATTATTATATTATTATAACCTAATAAGGCTATTATTTTTTAAACTTAATACTTATAAGACTAGTTTTAGGCTTTATATCTTTTAATTAAGTATTAATTAGGATGGAAAGGCTATCCCTAGAAAGGATATACCTATAAATAAGCTTAAACTGATTTTATTTTTATTATAAGTGACTTTAAAGGTAGAATAGTAATATAGGTTAACTAAAGTTAAAGTAACAATAATAGTATAGATAATAAGAAAATTAAGAAAGATAGCTTAATCTAGCCACCTTCCTATTAATATTATTATAAACTATACTATTACTAAAGAAATACTTATATATACTTTACTTAATATAATAGACTTAAATAAAGCTAATCTTAAGCTAGCTAAATATACTAACTACCTCTTTACTTTTAATTTATATATATTTTATATACCTAGAATACTAAATATAGTATTAGATATATTATTATACTTACTTATTAAGGAACTTTACTATATCTAGGCAAAAAATAGTAATTTTAATAAGCTTAAAGCTAAGATCTATATTATAAGTATAGATTTTATTAAGATAATAATAATACTAAAGCTTAGAAAGACTATCTTAGAAGATTATAAAAAAGATAAGAAGCTTAAGTAGATTTAAGATTTTATTTAAGAAAGGGCAATAGTAAAATTAACTATAAAAGTATCTCTTAGACTATAGTATTTAGCTAAAGATAGTTTACTTTACTATATAAATAAAATAGGATAATAGTAACTATATATATTATTTTTAGCTATAAAGTAAGTACTTATGGTAATATATAATATAAAAGAGTACCTTAGGGTTAGAAGAATATTAGTAGAACTAAGCAATATCTACTTTTATAGAATAATAAATATAGTAAGGAAATTTATCTATTTTTGCCCTATATATAGAGAGAATTTGGTTAGTAGGAAATTATCTCTAGATAAGCTATAGTTAATACTAATTATCCTATAGTCTTTTTATATTATTATAATAGATTTTATAACTAATCTACTAGAAATAGTAATAATAGAAATAATATAGAAAGTAAAAGGCATAGATAAGCTAGATATACTTTATACTATTAGTTACTTATTCTTAAAAAAGATTATCCTAATACTAGGATATAGTAAGTATATAGTAATATAGTAGATAAAAGTAATACTAAGGTTATTATATTTAAGTAATTAAGGTATCCCTAGAAGGATACTTAGTAGCTAGGACCTAAAGTTTACTAGTGCAATATAAAAGGCTATTTTATTGCTTTTAGTAATAAAGATATTAATATTAATAATATATTACTTATAGATAAATAATATAAATAAATAAAAGAACTAAACTATTAAAATCACAATAAGATACTATATAGTAATAAATCCTAATATATTATAAGCAAATATAATATTAGTAATCTAGTATAATCTAAATAATAGTCTCTTAATAGCTATTAGTAAATTACTAAATAAACTTATATATAGCTTCTAACTATAATTAATATTAAAGCTTTTAGCTATAGCTAGTATAATAGATATAGTAATATAAATAAAAGTAATAAATATAATTAGAAAACTCTATTATAAGAATACTTAGTTCCTTATTAATATTAGTACTATATTAGCAAAGATTAGGTATAATAGTAAGTATAAGCTAGTTAATTTTAAGATAAGTAATACTATATACCTTAGATTATATAAGGGATATTATTTACTAGGATAACCTAAGAAGAAATAATTACTAATAAGAGTAAAACCATTTAAAATCCTATAAAAAATAATATCCTAGGTAGTAAAACTAGACTTTTTATTTTACTAGAAAATATACCTAATTATATTTATATTATAGCTATATAAACTAGAATAGAGCAAGGATTTATTCTATTAAGTTGCTCTAGAACCTAAGCTAGTTATAATTAATGCTCCTATAAGTAATAGCTACTAGAAAGTAGAGAGGCTTATTAGTTATAGGGTTATAAAAGTAAGAGGAAAACTAAAGAGATAATTTCTTATATAATAAAAAGGTTTTATAGCTAAAGATAATAAATAGGCAAATAAAAGCATTATCTATAAAGAAGTAATTAAGACTTTAAAAGAATATCTTAAAATATATAAAATTAACTAGAAAATACTTATTAAGAAAAAGAATACTAAAGGAAAAATAATAAATCTAATAAGAAGATTAATATAAATAAAATATATTACTATAAGTTTATAATAAAATACTAAATACTACTAGAAATCTAAATCTAATAAAAGCAAAAGCTTTAGAACTAATACCCGCTAGGTTAAGTAAGTAAAGCTTAAGCCTCTGCCTCTTCTTTGGAGAGGCAGTAATATTACCTATATCCATATCCTTGCTATATCTAACTTTCCTACTATTACTCTACCATAATTTTGCTATTTTTGCTCTAAATTAATCTAAATTAAATCCCTATACTTATTATATACTAATTTCATTATAACTAACTTTTCTGCTAAATCTAGAAAGGCTATGGCTAATATAATTTGTGTATACTTATTGGGTTAGACCATTATATGGATAATATATAGTAATCCTGTACTGCTGTGATCATTTTCAATATAATAGCTTATATATTTATACTATATAACTCTACCTCTTATAAAGAAATATATTGCTTTGCTAAAGGCCAGAAGATCTCTTTCTTTTATAGTAAATAAAGGAGGTTAACTAATAGCTCTTATGAAGCTAGAGGAATATATAATTATCTCTTTTATCTATAGTATTGAAAAGAGCGCTTTTGCTGTAATTGACCTATGCCTTCTTAATTATATAAACTTCCTAAGAAAACACTATATTAAAGGCAATAAGACTGCTATTTCTAAAATATAGGCATGGTGGTTTAGAAAGTAGTATCTAGAGCTTTAATTTATAAAGCCTAAGATATAGGAGATACTGAGAGCTAGGGCTAAATATAATGTTTTAGGCTTGGAGACTTAGTTTAAGGGATATAAAGCTATTATAATAGAACTAAAGATAAAAGCAGCTAATCTTTGGAATTTTAATAAAATGCTATTATAAATAGGCTAGGTAAATAATGCCCTAAAGATATATTTAATCTAAAAAAAGGAAAAGACCTAGGCAATTGTTTTTTAGCCTAGTAATAAGAAATCACTTATATCTATAGATACTATTAATACTACTAGTGCAGCTATTTCTTCTTTCTTTATTCTTATAATAAAGGTTATACTTAAGAAATATACAATAGCTAATATTAATAACTAGGTTATTCTTATATTTACTAATTCTGGCTTTAATAATATATACCAAGCCTATTAATAGTTGAAATACTTTAATTATTATTCCTTTATAATAAGCAATGATTTTAATAAATTATCTTTAAAAGAATGGTTTAGTTATAACTCTAATATAAGAAGAGATAACTAGACCTAGCAAATATCCTTAATTACTGCTAAAAAGCTATAAAAGTTATTGCTAATTTATAGAATACTTTTAATAAATAGATTTTTTGCTTATAAAAATCCTAATTTTATTTAGTATTATTATGCTTTTAATATTATTTCTTATTGCCTTTCTTTTAAAATAAGTTACTATCTTTAATCTCTTGATATTAGTATTTATTAATATCTTAAATTAGAACAATGGGTGGCCCTGACTGAATTTATCTAAGGCAGCAGTATATAGATAAGCTAATTTAACTTTCTTAATTAATGGAATAGATTATTTAAAGCTACATTTAAGGCATATTATATATATATTGGATTTAAGAAGTTAGATATTATGTCTTTTGACCTGGAAGTTGTGTTGGGACTACTTTATTAGTTACTTGAAGAGACTAAGGAGCCCTTGCTTCTTGACCTCTTATAAAAGCAAATAGTAACTCTAAGGAAGGCAAAAAGAGACTTAGATCTTATTAATAAAAAAGGGAAGCTTAATAAATTAAGCAGTTTAACCTATAAAGCTATTTAATATACTAGGGTATATTTGGATAAAGTAATTATTACTAAAGCTGCCTATTAATAAATAGTTAAATTATACTAAAAGAGATTAGAATTAGAAGGCTATTGAACTTATATATGCTATTATATTAAAGTTAATAATAATACTTATAATATAAAGTTATTATAAGAAATTATAGTAAAGAGAGCTTAGTAAAATTAGAATAAAGAGTTCTAAAAGCAAAAGAAGAAGTAATTAAAGTTATTTTAATAGTTAAAAAATAATAAGAAGGTATTAGTAGTTGGCTTAAGTTAGCCTTGCCCCTAGGATTAAGCTAGGGCAATAATAAAGGCATTATAATTAGTAAAGGAAAATATAATTTAATAGGAAACCCATAATAGGGCAATAATAGAAGAAGAAATAAATACTTAAGATAGCCTTAGGATTAATTAGCTTAAAGCTAATAATATAAGGCAATTACTTTTATTATTAATAGCTCTAGAAATATTACTTTAATATATCCCTAAAGTTATTTAATAGAGGGTAGCTTAAGCTATAAGGTTAATCTTACCTAATAAAGCTAATAGTGACCTAGATAACTTTATCTTAATAACTTTAAAGTTAATAATTATATTTTACTCTTTAGTAAGTAAAAAGGAATTAGAAAATAGTAATATTAAGATTATTATATAGATATAGACTTAAGGTTTAAGGTAAGTAATTTAGAGACTCTAAAATCTACTTAATTTGCCTAATAATAAAGAGGAAGGTAATAGTTAATTAACTTATATTAATTATAGTAGTTTTGGCTATAATAGGGCTCTAAATAATTACTTAGAAAATGAGGAGGTAGTGCTAGTTTATAAGAATATGCTATTTGGCAACTATGTGGTTTATATGCTAAAGTCTAGGTAGTATTACTAGGTGCTAACTTATAGATAGTATATAGCCATAATAATACTAGAAAAATGTATGTATATAATATTCTAGGTATATAAGAATGTAGACTATTATATAATATAATTATTTATTTATTTGATGTTGTAGTTATAGTGTTATTGCTAAGTAATAGTAGAAAAGTTAGATATGGCAAGGATATAGATATAGGTAATATTACTACCTCTCTAAAGGAGAGGTGGGGGCTTTAGCTTGCTTACTCAACCCACCGGGTAAAATAAGCAAGAAATAAAAAATTACTAGGAAAAGTTATATATATATATATATATAAAACCTTATTAATACTAAAATAATACTATTTATAGTATTAGTCTATTTCTTTTTAGTAATAAGAATTATGGAAATAATAAATAAATAGTATAGATTTAGCTAAGCTAAATCTAGCTAAATATTATTAATTTTATTTTTAATAATAAATATAATTAATTTACTATAGAATTTATTTAATACTAAATAATAATAATAAGTTACTAAATTCAACTTTATATATATTTTATACCTTAAGGCATGCTCCTAAGAAGGCTAAGACTAAATACTAAATATTAAATAATAATCTCTTTCTTTTATTTATATTCTATTATAGAGTAAGATAGATCTAATAGTATACCTTTAAAATAAATAGTATGCCTTTAAAAGTAACTATACCTATTTGCTTTCCCTATAAATATAGATATATGCCTTTACTTATAACTAAATACCCTAGAATCTATAGGGTTAGATACTCTCTCTTTTAAATATACCCTTACTTAGTCTAAAGAATCTATATATTAAATATAACTATCTTATAGCTAATACTAAAGGCTATAAAGATATATCTAGTTAGTAAGTACTATTTATACTTAATTAAGAAATTTAAGAACCATCTATCTATATACCTTAGTAATAAGAAAGTTTATAATAGATTTAAATAAGTCTTACTTTTTGCTAAATCTTATAATTTTAAGCTTTTTAATAGTATTTTTACTAAAGGCAAATAGCTATATATTAAATTTCTTAGAGAAAGAAATATATATTTACTTAAATATAATATATATGGTATACTATAGAAGGAACTCTAAGCAAGTTTACTAAGAAATTATATTAGCTAGTAGTTTTTAGTAATCTCTAAGAGGATTTTAATAAAAGTTAAGAAAGCTACTTAATAATAGCCACTAGTAATATAAGAGTAATTTCTATAATATTATAGATATAGCTATTTTTAGTATTAGCTTAAATTTAAGACTAATCTCTCTACTTTTAATATAGATATTAATAAATCTATTTTTAAAAACCTAGAAATTTTTATCTTTAAAAAGGTTATACCTCCTATTAAAGTTATAGCCGCCTAGGCCAAAAACTCTAGCCAGTAGCAACTGCCTATAGAAACAGAGAATCCTAATACCCTAGAGGCCGCTAGAAAGAATAATAGCACTAATAAAAATAATAATAATAGTACTAATAATAAAGTTAATAAGGATAATAATAACCTAAAGTTAGATATTAATAAGATTAATAAGGATAATAATAAAGATAATAAAAATAGTAATAATAGTAATAAAGCCACTAATAATAAGGGCAATAAAGGGAATAAGAAGCTAATTAATATTATATCTAACTATAGTAGCAATAAGAATAATAAAGTATATAGTAATCCTAAGGACAAGTGCCTACTAAAGGATAAGCAAAGCCTTAAGAATATTGGCAAGCTTAATACTAAAAACCTTAAGAAAGCCTAAGAAGATAGTCACTAGTATTATATATATTACCTTACTTCTAGCTACTATACTTTATATAATATAAGCACTTTACCTAATAAATCTAGATATACCCTTAATAAAGATAATAATAATAGTAATAAGAATATAGCTAGTAAAGAAATACTAATTAAATCTAATACTAAGAAAGATAGAACTAGTAATAAGCATAAAGAAATTACTAATATACTATAAATTAAGAGAGAAGCACCTTATTGCTATACTAAAAAGAAAATAAGATATATCTATAAAGAAACTATTAATAATAATAATAAAGATATACTTAAATTAACTAGATTCTAGTAGTTAGATATATAATATATAGGTATAAGCAAAAAATATAGTAAAAAGAAATAGCCTATTAAGTATGCTTACTATATATATAATAAGAAGTTTAAATAAAGTAGCTTATAAGATATTAAAGTTAATAAACCTTTTAAAAATTATCTCTTATACTAGCTCTAGAAGCAAACCTATAATCTTATTAATAATTACTATAAAAGTAATAAATCTCTGAATATTTCTAATTAGATTATTACTTAATATATTAAAACTAATATAAAAAATATAGAAGTTAGTTATATTTATAGTAGATCCCTAGCTTACTAATATTAAAAGAAAGATTAGTTAAGTTACTTACCTAGCTAATAAGAACTACTAGCTATGTAATTTATTAATCTATATAGTGGGTTAAATATAGTAATTACTAGAGGTCTTATATATATTAAATAATCTAGCCTAGCCTAGATTATTAAAGGCAATAATGGATTTATTAATATTAATAATAAGAATACTATTATTAATAACTATATATTCTTAAGTACTTTAAATATTACTTTTATTACCTATACTATTATATAGAAAGTTAAAGACCTTAAATAGAAGTTCAGATCTAGTATAAAGGCTAATAATACTAATAGCCTTTATAAGGATATTACTAAGCTTACTAAAAAACTTAATAAAGTCCTTAAAGTAAATATTAAACTTAAGGATTAAACTAGGGATACTTTTAGCAAGATTAAGGAATATTTTAAGTAATAGAATATTAAAATTAGCAAGAGCATTAGTAAAAATATTATTATTACTATTAATTTTAAGAAAAAGAATAAGATATTCTTCTAGTAAATAAATAGCCTATAGATTATAGTAAAAATAATTAATAAATTAATTACTAAAAACTACTATAAGCTTAATAAATATATTAAGAAGCTAGAGGAAAAATAATCTTTTTCTAAGGAAATAATAAAAAAGATAATTTATAATATACTTTAAGTAAATATAAAGGAAAAGAATACTATAGATTTAACTAAGATATCTAAGAATTTAGCAAAAGGATAAGAAAGTTAATCTACACTAGTATCTATTACTAGTAAGAAGGGTAGCAAAAGCATAAGTACATAAATAATTACTAAGAATATGCCTATAATTACCCTAAAAAAGATAGGAGGATTATTAAAGCAAATAATACTATTTAATAAGTTAGGTCTAGAAAAGGGTAGTAAGAAGAAAGGTTTTATATAAGGGATTTCTTAGGTTTTATTAGAAATTAATAATAGTTTAAGTAAATATAATTATATAAGTATTAGATCCTTTTAGGTATATAAATAAGATTAAAAGAATAAATAAGAAAGATAAGTATAAGATGATTTTAGAGGCCTTACTTTTAGATATAGCTTAGGTCTTAGTATTTTTAAGGAATTACTAGGGTAGTGATTTATTTTATTTTTATAGGTACTTATTATATATATTAGTAGATAGCTAGGTTATATATTAAATATGGCTTTATAAGAACTATATCTAGCTATATAGTTAGTAAATTAAATAAGCTATATATAAATTATATTGTAGGACCTAAGAGTTATAAGCTATGAGCATTATATAGACCTAAATATCTAATAATTAACCTTAATAGATATATTAGCCTTCTTATTAGATCTAACACTAATACCTACAAATCTAATTAATAAGGGAACTATAGTACTTAATTTAATAATTATATTATTTATATACTATATACTAATAATTAATAATATAAATACTAATAATAAAAGAATTAAGATAAGAAAAATATTATTAATACTAAAGTTAAATAAAATATAAAAATAATCTATAAAATAAACTCTAGACCTATAGTTTTAGATATTAT
>JAKZGU010000302.1:0-17277 GCA_022837005.1 Calonectria pteridis
CTATAATAGAATTTATTATTTTAACTAGAATAATTAATATAGCTATAAATAAAAAAGCCCTTAATACTTTATAAAAGGTTTACTTAAGGAAAATATAGTTCTTAATTAATATTATTGCTATATTATTAAAAATTTGCTATAATATTAGCTATAAACTAATAAATATTAACTAGGGAGATATTATATACCTTTAACTATATAAGAAATACTACTTACTTAGTAAGCTAAAAAGAAAATAATTACCTATAAGGATAAGGCCCTATAAGATAGTATATAAAGTCTATAAATAAGTAATTAAACTTAACTTTTTATTATACTAAAGAATATACTTAGTAATATTTATAGCTTAAATATAGAAACTAGCTTAAGATAAAGACCCCTTTAATAAAATATAATTACTATTATTATTAGTAATAATTAATAGAAATAAAGTAATAAACTACTAAGAAATAAAAAAAATTATTAAGTAAAAGATTAGATAATATTAAAAGAAGCCTATATAATACTTCTAGCTATAATAGAAAGGATTTATAGTTAAAGATAATTAGAAATTAAGAGAAGATAATATAAGAGAAAATACTATTAACTTAATTAAGAAATATTTAAGGGAATACTTAATTAATTAGGTAGTTAAGTATAAGAAAAAAGGGTTTAAAATATTAGTAAATCTAGAAAAGGTAGTTTAAGAGGAGAACTAAACTAATATACTAATAATATTTCCTTTATAAAAAGAAAAAAAGGACCTTATAGGCTAGGGCAAGAAAAACATAAAAATAAAGTAAAAGTATTATATATAAAACTATTAAATAGTAATTTATAATCTTATTTTTAATAATATTATTTACTTATATATAAATTATATTAAAAATATACTATAAATAAATAATAAAATCTAGCCTTAAGTAATTAATATAGGCAAATATAAGGTAAATACTACTAAGTTAAAACTAGCTACTATAAACTTAACTCTTTTATCTATATTACCTATATATAAAATAAAGTAAAAAGTTATATTTACCTTTATACTATTATTAGTAATTATATACTATCTCTTTTAACTAAATCTAAACTATAGATAAATATTATATATAAGGTTAAAATAAATTCTTAGCTTTTTTAATAAAGATAAAGATATATATATTCCTCTAAGTAATCTATTTAACTCTAAGAAAGAAACTTTTAACTGCTTACTCTATATTTCCTTTAGTACCTCTAAATAATATAAGAATATTAAGACTAGCTAGAAAATAAATAAAGCTTGCCTATAATAGGAGATTTATAATAAGTAAGTTAAAAAATATAACTAAAAACTTAAAGAATAATAAAGAAAGTAAGCTAGGGAATTAAAGTAAATAAGAAATAAAACTATCTGCTTTATAGAATAAAATATCTAAGCTATAGCTTAGCTTATTTAAACTAATTTATAAAACAATTTTAAAGACTATAACTATAAATATAATTTAACTAACCTTAAACCTAATAAATTTACTTATATAACTCCTAATAGTACACAACTAAGAGAGAATACTAAGAAAGCAATTAAAAAGTATTAGTAATAAAGCCTTAATAATATTAACTTATATTTAGATAGTAACTCCTTTAGTAGCCTTAGTAATAAAATATATAACCTTATTAATAAGGACCTATTTAAGAGCAAAGATAATACCCTTTCTAAGGAAGTTTATTTTACCTAGCAAATAGCTAAAAGCCGCCTTTAGACTATCTATAGTAAAAAGAAGCATAACTATTAATATATAAAGTAACTATAAAAAGATATACTTACTCTTAAAAAGCTTAATAGTAATAATAAAATAGCCTCTTTATATATTACTACTAGTAATAAATATCTCCTATTAAGGACTTTTATACTAATAAAAACTAATTATAATAAGGATAACTTAGACTATAGGAAAGATAAGAATAATAATACTAAAGTTAAAAAGGTTTAAGAGAAAAAATAAAATAAAGAATAAGAGGATAAAGAGTCCTAATTAAAAGCTAAAACCCCCTTTGAGTATAATAAAGATAAAAGAGAGTAGAATAATAATAAAGAAGAATCTAAGTCTAAGGAATATTAAATTAGTACTAATAACCTTATAATAAATAAATCTTTTCTTATTACTAGTAAATCTATTAGAGGTATAACTTATTGTTAATATAATACTTATATCTAAAAGCTAATAGGTTAATCTAATAATAGTAATAATAAGTTAATTACTAGATAAGGTAAAACCTATAGTTATTATTATCTTATATTTAAGGGCTATAATAAAAATAGGCAGCTACTAAATAAGAAGATATAGACTTAGTAAGATTACTAGTTAGCTATTAAATATAAGTTTAAACTTAATAGCCTTAAGAAAGCTTTTAATAATAAGCTAAATAAATCTAACCCTCTTTATAAACTCTATATAAACACTACTTACTATACTTAAAAGGCATTTTATAAGAAAAATAAAAAGAATAGTAAATAAATTAAAAGAAAGATTACTTAATCCTTTAGTAGTATTATATAATAGGCTAAGACTATTACCTTAGATATTATAGTTAGCTTTTATAATAGAGAATATATTATATAATATAGTAAAGTTTAAAGCTATTATAAACTTATTTCTTTATATATTAAAGTTCTAATAATTAGATTTATTAAACTATATAGAGAAATAAATAGTACTTTAGCTATAAACCTTAGTATTAATAATATAGTATACTTACTATATATTAGACTAATAATAGGTAATAGTAAATTAGGAAAAGGAACTAATAATATAGGGATTAAAGGTATTACACTAGTAGCTATTATACTTATAGTAGAATCTAGTAATACTAGTAAGTAATTATAGGGCAAATTTAATAAGCTAAATAAAGTCTTTAATAAAAAAAAGGATAATAATAGTAAAGTCTTTATTAAAATTATTAGTAAAATAAAGGAGTATATTAAGAAGCTAAATAAAATTAATATAGAACTAGCTAAATATATTATTAAGTTAAAAATAAAAAAGTCTACTATTACTAAAAAGAAAATCTAAAAGATTATTAATTTTGCTATTAGTAAAGTCTAGGTATAAATAGTAAAGGTAGTAAAAGTAACTAATAAGAAAATAAGTATAGCTCTTTTAAAGCTAAGGAATTACCTTAAGAAGAAACTTAAAAAGCGACTTCTCCTAGCTAATAGTACTAAACTACTTATAAAGAAAAAAAAAATAACTAGCAGGAAGCTAACTCTAGCTAGATTATCTTCTAAAGAAAGCTTTAATATTAGGCTTTTTAATAACTAAGTATAAAATATACTAGTAAAAAAAAAATACTAATAGAAAAAGAGATAATAGTTTAGTAGGGATTAAATATATTACTAGGGAGTGATTTATAGGATAAAAATAAAGGAATAGGACTAATAATTAAGAAAATAAATTTTACTTTTAAATAGAAAATTTTATATAAATTTATTAGGGATAATAATCTTGATTTCTAGGCAAGGGGTACTTATTATAGATCCTAGGAGATACCTACTATAAAGGTTATATAATAAGTCTAACTATATATAAGTAGAATCCTTTTAATAATAAGTAGAAAGGATAAGATATTATATTCTTATACTTTAGACTATAATAGATATTAAACTATAAGGCATAAGCTTAAACTAACTGTCTACTAGCTAGTATTAACCTTAGTTATACTAAGATCTTAAATCCTATTAGAACTATACCCTATTGTATTCTATATACCTACTGATAATACTAATAAAAGTATAATAAGTAATAGTAATTACTTAGTTTTTGAATTATATAGCTATGGCCCTATATAATTAAAATAATTTAAGAATTAAACTTAATATAGAATATAGAAAAAGAACCTAGATAAAGCACTAATAATAGATAGCTTAGAGTTAATAGCCTAATATGCCCTATAGGCAAAACTAACTAAGTAAGGAGAAGGTTAAACCTAGATAGTAACCTATTAAACCTTATTATAATCTCTAAAAAGAAACTATAAACTATTTAGGAATTTTAAGTCTTTATATTAAAAAATCCTAAGTTTACTATTTAAGATAAATAACTAATAGACTCTAATACTATTAAGAATTTAATTACTCTCTTAACTTAGATTTATAATAAAGATAGATAGTTTATTACTACTAAAAAACCTATAACCAAAAAACTACTAACCTATTAAAATATAATTAACTCTTATATTATTATAATTACCTAGAATAATATTAAAAAGACTATTATAAGAGTAAAACTAGAAAATATTATCTTATATAGTTAAATACTATTAATTTATAACTAATTAAAAAAATTAGAGATTAAAAAATAATAAGTAATAAGGAAAAAGAAACTAACTAGGGAAAAAGCAAATATAGCTATATAGATATTAATAATGCCTATTAGACCACTATCTATTAGATTCTTTCCTAGCAAAAACCTTGCTATAGTTAATTAATTCTAAATCTTAGAGAGAAGCCCTAACCCTAAAGGATTTAAGATATTATTAGAAAAAAAAGGGATATTAACTCTAGTAACCATAGGATTAACCCCTAATCTATAGGAGATAAATAGAAAAGCTAATAAAGAAGAAGCAAAGGGGTTAAATAAATTAAGCAAGATAGTAAAACCAGCCACCCCAATAAAAGAGCTAGGATTAGCCATCAAAACCCTCTAAGCATAGCTAGAATTAGTATAGCTAAATAAGTAAGACTATCTTATTTAGAGATTTATCTTACTACTAAATAAAACCAATACAACAGATAGATAGCTGCCCTATAAAGGGAGAAATTAGAAAGACTTAGTACTTATTAATTTTAATAGAATCCTACTACCCAACAAGAGAAACCTACCCCCCCTAGATAAAATAAGGAAAGCTAGTAAGAAATATTAGCCTATAGCTTAGCTAGAACTAATAATACTAAGACTACCTTTATAACCAAGTTATAAGGAAAATATAAGCTAGTAAAAGGGATCTTAATAATAATACCCTTAGTAAAAAAAAAAGACTAAGATTAAAAACTTTAATTAATAGAAAAATAATTATATTATTAATATAGGGGGAGATTATAACCTAGGAAAGACTAGGGATAACCCTATTATTATTAAAAAATACTTCTAAAAATAAATAATAATCTAAATTAAAAATATTAGGTTCTTTTAGCCTAATATAAAAAGGAATAAAAATAATAATAAGGGAATATAATATAATAGTAAGTAAATGATCTTTTGGGATATAAATATATAGATATTTACGGTTAGATCTACCTATAGTAATAATACCCTAGTAAACTAAAAATATATTTATAATAATATCTAAAGCTTACTTTAAGGATCTATATTATATTAGTATAATAGTATATTAAGTAATACCCAAAGATAAAAGCTTTTAATTACCCTAGAAGACCTTTTCCTAGTAATATACTAGAAGTTTAAGCTTAGAAAAAGAAAGGCAATAAGATAGATATAGTAAGTATAGTATACTTAAAAAGATATTCTTAATAATATCCCTATTAAGGACTTTACTATTAAAGTCTTTAGTAAAAGCAAAGCTATAGGATAGATAGATAAGTATACCCTTTTAATAGCTATATATAATTAATTTAATACTAACCTTAGATTACTATATCTAAAACCTAGAAAGAATAAGGATTAGGATTTCTATATTAAGAAGATTAATAAAATTTAAAAAAAACTAAAAGATAAGCTTAAAGAAAAATAAGAATATTAGGGTAGAAACCTCTTAAAGAATATTAAGATTAGCTATAAAAAGGTATACTTAGCTAAAGAAGGAAACAAAAGCAAGTCTAAGCAAATATATTACCAATAAAGTAAAAGACCTTAATACTCCTATTATTAAGAGCAAGAATTTAGAGAATAATACCAAAATAATACTACCTAAAATAAAAACTAAATATAATTAAGATAATTAAATAACTAATAAAAAAAAGATTTATTACTAAGAGATTAAAATAACTTTAATTAGTAATATAATAGCAATAATAGAAGATATATTAAATAGTATTAAAAGTAAAAAATAAAATAGGAGCTAGGAAAATAATAGGAACCTTTAAGTTTTAATTAATATTAATAAAGATATTATAAAAGGCAAAACTAAAAATATTTTAATAAATATTATTTTTACCTTAGTAATTAAAACTTTTATAACTATAAAGAATAATTATTTAAGAATAAATATATACTTATTAAAGAAAATACTAAGGATAATCTTATAAGGGACTATCTAGATAAAGGAATAAAAGAAAAAGACTCTATATACACAAAGGTATATTATATATAACCAAGTATATAAAAAAGGGATATAATAACCTAGAGAAGGAAAAGAATTATTAAGATAATAAGATAACTAGACCTTACTAAGGAATTAGAAATAAAGGCAAATATTTACTTTTATATTTCCCTATAATTTTAGGATTAAGGCAAAACCTATAAAATATATATTAATATTAGTACTTTAACTATACTAGCTAATAAGGAATAGCTTAAGAAAAATAAAAGTAAAGTAAGATAAAGGAAATAATCCCTAAAAAAAGTAAGAGGAGTTGGCTTAATAATAAAAATCTTAGAATCAGCTATATTTAACTTTTATATAATAGGAAAACTTAGCTAGGAAAATATTATTGCTTACTTTATAGTTATAGCTAATATAATTAAATTATTAGCATTAAAACTTCTTATTAAAACTAATTTTCTCTTTAAATATAGAGCAAAGGTTAACTTTATTTAACTAAGCATAATTTTCTACTTAGTATAAAATATTAAGTATAAAATAAGGATTTTTTAGAAGAAAATAGGATAAATATTAAGAATAATTACTAATAAATATAAAATAATTATTAGTCCTAAGGAGACTATATTTATCTAAGTATACTAAGAAGACTTACCTAAATTTTAAATATTTAAAGGAATACTAGAATCCTATTATCTAAATATAGTTTACCTAGGAGTATCTAATATAATTATAAATAAGGATACCCTAAAGCTAATTTAAGTCTATAATCTAAATAAAATAAAGATAGTTTTCTATTAAAAATAGAAAATTATAATTATCTTAGACTAATAAAAAAAGGAAAAGGTATATTTTATTAAAACTAAAATTAAACTTAATTAGATATAGGGAAAGGAATTTAAAATAATAAATATCTTTTAAATAATATTAAATAACCTAATTAAGGAAACCTAAGGGAATATTAAAATGGATCTATTAGGAGTAAATAAGCCTATACCTAGCTATAGTATATCTAAAGTAAGTAATATACTATTTATTTAAAATTAATTTAGAGTTATAATTATAAACCTAGACCTAATAATCTTAGCTAAATTTATTAAACTAATAAATTAATTTAATATATACTAAGATAAAGGAGTTATTCCTATAACTAAAAATAAGAAAATATATATTAATCTTATTAATAATTAGCAAAACTAAAAAAGAATAATTAAAAAATACCCTTTAAGAGTATAAAACTATATACTTCTTAATAAAACCTATAATAAACTTTATTATAATAGGAAAATAAAATATATAAATAAACTAATACTAATTATCTACCCTACTTTTATTATTTAGAGAATTATAAATAGTAAATAAAAAGGCAAAGTTATTATTAACTTAAGACCCTTAAACAAGTTAATAATCCCTAATATATACCCCTTACTAAATTAAGATAATATTATATTAAAAATAAAGAGAATAAAATAGTTTTTAATATTTAATAAGACTAGGTTTTTCTACTAATTACTAGTATTTTAGAAGTATTATAATTAAATAATTATTATTTTTAACTAAGGATTAAAAGAATCTAATATAGTTTTTATAGGATTTAAAAATATACTAGCCTTTATACAAAGATTTCAAAATCAACTATTTAAAGACTATAAAGGCTTTATTTAAGTTTATATTAATAATATTATCATATTTTCTATAGATATAATAAAGTATCTTAAATACCTATTTAAAATGCTTAGAAAGATTTATAAGAATTAGATTAAAATTATAATAAAAAAGTTATTTATAGTATATCTAAAGGTAAATCTACTAGGGTTTATAATTAATAGCAAAAGAATATAGAAAATAAAAGATAAACTAAAAGTCTTTACAAAAATAATAATACTAACCAACCTAGTAAAGCTTAAAACCTATTTAGGTATAATAGGATTTTTTTAATAAGAAATACCCTAGTATAAAGTATAGGCTAAACCACTATAAAAGAGAAAAACTAAGCTACTTAGGAAAGCATAAGTAAAAGAAGAAATACCTACCAGATTATCAAAGCCCATATAAAGAAAGAAAACCTTAATAAAAAAATTCATTTTAACCAAAGTAAAAAAAGTAATATTTAAAGATTTATAATAATTCCTAGTAAATCAGCTAATACTATACTACTATAACCTAAATAAACCACTTTTCTTTAAACTTAATGCCTATAAGAACAGTTTTAGCCTCTATATATTCTAATTATATAGTAATTAAAATAAAACCATAATCCCTAGGAAGGATATAGTTATAACTTAATTAAAGCTAATTTTATTTTTATTAAGATTAATATTACTAGTAAAAAGAAGATATAGCTCTACTAAAGCTAAAGTAATAACAATTAGATAGGCAATTAAGCACCTTAGGAAAATAATATAATCAAACCATAATCCTATTAATATTATTACTAATCATTTAATAACCCAAGGGATCATTATATATACCTCCCTAAGCATAATAGACCTAAATAAAGCAAATCTTAAGCTTATAAACATTATAAACTACCTCTTAGCCTTTAAACTTAAGATATTTTATATTCTAGGTATACTTAATATAATACTAAATACACTATTACATCTACTAATAAAAAAACTACTATACTAAAAAGCAATAAATAATACTTTTAACAAACTAAGGGCAATAGCTAACCTTACCATAATTAAAGTTACTCTTATATTAGAATTATAGTAAAGTATAATTACTAGATATATAAAAGACCTAAAAATAAGATACATTTATAACTATTTATAGGAAATCCAATAAAATAAAGAACAAAAATAACTAGCCCTTTTAAAACTATAAAAGCTATAAAAGCTAGCTAAGAATAGATTCCTATATTACCTTAACTACTATAAAGGCTACTAACTATATATCCTATATTTAGTAGTTAAAATTATCCTAACCATAATCCATAATAATAATAAATATATTAGATTTTACTAAATAATAACTAAACTAGAATATATTTATTTTTACTAAATATCTAAAACTATAAAAAGATATATTACTTTTTACTTAATTTGCTAAGAAAATATAATTAATTAGCAATAGAAAATAAATAAACTATAATTAATTCTAACCATACCAAGGCCTTTTTATACCATTATACTAGACTTTATTACTAACTTACTAAAGTAGCTATTAAATAGGATAATATAAGTAATTCTAGGGCACTAGAAGTTAGATTGCCTATATCCTATAAGCTATCTATTTTCCAAGAAAATAATAATAATAGCTAATTATATAATATATATAACTAAGGAATAGGTAATAATATACTTAAGGTTATAGATACTATATAACTAGAGAATCCCAATAAGGATACTAAGTAATTAAAATATAAAATTTACTAGCAATCTCTAGAAAGCCATATTAACCTTCTTAAAAACTATAAGACTTATCTTAATAATCTATTACTTTTAAACTAATAAAAGTATAAAATACAAAAACCAATTAATAGAAATTACTATTAGATATTATACTACTATAAAGCTAAATATACCCTAGATAAAAATATTATTAGTAATTTAATACCACCTAAATAACTTTACTTTTATATTAATTAGGCACTTACTAAATAAACTAATATATAAATTTAAACTATAAACTATAATAGAATTTATTACTCTAACTAGAGTAACTAATATAGCCATAGATAAGAAAGCCCTTAATACCCTATAAAAGGTTTACTTAAGGGAAGTATAGTTTCTAATTAATATTACCGCTATATTATTAAAAATTTACTATAATATTAGCTATAAACCAATAAATGTTAACCAAGGGAATATTATATACCTTTGACTATATAAGGGATACTACTTACCTAGTAAGCTAAAAAGAAAATAATTACTTATAAGGGCAGGGCCCTATAAGGTAGTATATAAAGTCTATAAATAAATAATTAAACTTAATTTCCCATTGCACTAGAGAGTATACCTAGTAATATCTATAGCTTAAATATAGAAACTAGCCTAAGATAAAGACCCCTTTAATAAAATATAATTATTATTACTATTAATAGTAATTAATAGGAATAAAATAATAAACCACTAGAAAGTAAAGAAAATTATTAAGTAAGAAATTAAATGGTATTAAAAGAAGCCTATATAATACTTCTAGTTATAATGGAAAGGATTTATAGCCAAAGATAATTAGAAATTAAAAAAAGATAATATAAAAAAGAACACTATTAATTTAATTAAGGAATATTTAAGGGAATACCTAATTGATTAGGTAGCTAAGTATAAGAAGAAAGGGTTCAAAATGCCAATAGACCTAAAAAAGGTAATTTAAGAGAAAAACTAAACTAATATACTAATAATATCTCCTTTATAAAAAGAAAAAAAGAACCTTATAGACTAAAGTAAGAAAAACATAAAAATAAGGTAAAAGTATTATATATAAAACTACTAAATAATAATTTATAACCTTATTTTTAATAATATTATTTACTTATATATAAATTATATTAAAAATATATTATAAATAAATAGTAAAATCTAGCTTTAAGTAATTAATATAAGCAAGTATAAGGCAAATATTACTAAGTTAAAACCAACTATTATAAATTTAATTCTTTTATCTATATTATTTATATATAGAATAAGGTAAAAAATCACATTTACCTTTGCACTATTATTAGCAACTATACACTATCTCTTTTAACTAAATCTAAACTATAGATAAATACTATATACAAAGTTAGGATAAATCCTTAGCTTTATTAATAAAGATAGGGATATATATATCCCTCTAAGTGACCTATCTAATTCTAAGAAAGGAACTTTTAATTACTTACTTTATATTTCCTCTAGCGCCTTTAAATAATATAAGAATATTAAGATTAGCTAGAAAGTAAATAAAGCTTGCCTATAATAAGAGATTTATAATAAGTAAGTCAAAAAATATAACCAAAAACTCAAAAAATAGCAAAGGAAGTAGATTAAGAAATTAAAGTAAATAAGAAATAAAACCATTTACTTTATAGAACAAAATATCTAGGCTATAGCTTAGCTTATCTAAACCAATTTATAAAATAATTTCAAAAACCATAACTATAAATATAATCTAATTAACCTTAAACCTAATAGATCTACCTATATAACTTCTAATAGTATATAATTAAAAGAGAATACTAAGAAAGTAATTAAGGAATATTAATAGCAAAGCCTTAATAATATTAACTTATATTTAAATAGTAATTCCTTTAGTAGCCTTAATAATAAAACATATAACCTTATTAATAAGGACCTATTCAAAAGCAAAGATAATACCCTCCCCAAGGAAGTCTATTTTGCTTGGTAGATAATTAAAAGCTATCTCTAGATTATCTATAGTAAAAAGAAGTATAACTATTAATATATAAAGTAACTATAGAAGGATATACTTGCTCTCAAAAAGCTCAATAGTAATAATAAAATGGCCTCTTTATATATTACCATTAGCAATAAATATCCCCTATTAGGGACTCCTGTACTAGTAAAAACCAATTATAGCAAGGATAGCTCAGACTATAGGGAAGATAAGAATAATAATACTAAAGTTAAAGAGGTCCAGGAAAAAGAATAGAACAAAGAATAAGAGGATAAAGAGCCCTAATTAAAAGCCAAAACCCCCTTTAAGCATAATAAAGATAAGGAAAAACAGGATAATAATAAAGAAGAATCTAAGTCTAAGAAATATTAGATTAATGCTAATGACCTTATAATAAATAGATCCTTTCTTATTGTTAGCAAATCCATTAAAGATATAGCCTATTACTAATATAATACTTATATCCAAAAGCTAATAAGTTAACCTAATAATAATAATAATAAATTAATTACTAGATAAAGCAAAACCTATAGTTATTATTATCTTATATCCAAGGGCTATAATAAAAATAAGTAGCTATTAAATAAGAAAGTATAGACTTAGTAAGATTATTAGCTAATTATTAAATATAAGTTTGAACTTAATAGCCTTAAAGGAGCTCTTAATAATAAGTTAAATAAATCCAATCCTCTCTATAAACTCTATATAAATATTACTTACTATACCTAGGAGGCGTTCTATAAAAAGGATAAAAAGAATAATAAATGGATTAAAAGAGAGATTGCTTAATCCTCCGGTAGTATTATATAATAGGCCAAGACCATTACCTTAGATACTATAGTTAGCTTCTATAATAAAGAATATATTATATAATACAGCAAAGTTTAAAGCTACTATAAACTTATTCCTTTATATACTAAAATTCTAGTAATTAAATTTATTAAACTATATAAAGAAATAAATAGTACTTTGGCCGCAAACCTTGGCATTAATAATATAGTGTACTTATTATATATTAGACTAATAATAGGCAGTAGTAAATTAGGAGAAAAAACTAATAATATAAGGGCTAAAGGTATTATACTAGTAATTACTATACTCATAGCAGAATCTAGTAATACTAATAAGCAATTACAAAACAAATTCAATAAGCTAAATAAAGCCTTTAATAAAAAAAAAGATAATAATAATAAAGTCTTTATTAAGATTACTAGTAAAATAAAGGAGTATACTAAAAAGCTAAATAAAATCAATATAAAACTAGCCAAATATATTACTAAATTAAAAACAAAGAAGTCTACTATTACTAAAAAAAAAATCCAAAAGATTATTAATTTTACTATTAATAAGATCTAAGTACAAATAGCAAAGGCAACAAAAGCAACCAATAAAAAGACAAGTATAGCTCCTCTAAAGCTAGGGAATTACCTTAAGGAGAAACTTGGAAAATAACCTCCCCTAGCCAATAGTACCAAATTACCCACAAAGAAAAAAAAAATAACTAATAGAAAGCTAACTCTAGCTAGATTACCTTCCAAAGGGAGCTCTAATATTAGGCTTTTTAATGACTAAGTATGAAATATGCTAGTGGGAAGGAAGTACTAATAGAAAGGGAGATAATAGCCTAGTGGGGGTTAGATGTATTACTAGGGAATAATCCATAGGACAAAAATAAAGGAATAGGACTAATAATTAGGAAAATGAATTTTACTTTTAAATAGAAAATTTTATATAAGTTTATTAAGGATAATAACCTTGATTTCTAGGCAAGGGGCACTTATTATAGATCCTAGGAGATATCTACCATAGAGGTCATATAATAAGTCTAATTATATATAAGTAGAATCCTTCCAATAATAAGTAAAAAGGATAAGACATTACATTCTCATACTTTAGACCATAATAGATACTAAACCGTAAGGTATAAGCTTAAACTAACTATTTGCCAGCTAGTATTAACTTTAGTTATACTAGGATCTTAAACCCTATTAGAACTATATTCCATTATATCCTATATACCTACTAATAATACCAATAGAAGTATAATAAGAGGATAAGATATTATATTCTTATACTTTAGATTATAATAGATATTAAACTATAAGGTATAAGCTTAAATTAATTATCCGCTAGCTAATATTAACCTTAGTTATACTAGGATCTTAAACCCTATTAGAATTATACCCTATTATATCCTATATACCTACTGATAATACTAATAGAAATATAATATATAATAGCTATTAATATAATACTTTTAGCCCCTATATTATTAATTCCTTCTTTTAATTTATTATTACTTATTATTAATTTAATATATAATAAGTATATTATATTATTAATACTAAGATTTATAGCTAAAGTACTATTTATTTCTTTATATAGTTTAATAAATTTAGTTACTAGAACTTTAGTATATAAAGAAATAAGTTTATAATAGCTTTAAACTTTATTATATTATATAATATATTCTTTATTATAAAAGCTAATTATAGTATCTAAGGTAATAGTCTTAGCCTATTATGCAATACTACTAAAGGATTAAGTAATTTCTCTTTTAATCTATTTATTACTCTTTTTATCTTTTTTATAAAATGCTTCTTAAGTATAGTAAGTAGTATTTATATAGAATTTATAGAGGAGATTAGATTTATCTAGCTTATTATTAAGAGCTCTTTTAAGGCTATTAAGTTTAAACTTATATTTAATAGCTAGCTAGTAATCTTACTAAGTCTATACCTTTTTATTTAGTGGTTACTTGTTTTTATTATAGTCTTTAAATATAAAATAATAATAATTATAGGTTTTGCCCTATCTAGTGATTAACTTATTATTATTATTATTAGGTTAATTTATTAATTTTTAGATATAAGTATTATATTAGTAATAGGCTATACCTCTAATAGATTTGCTAGTAATAAGAAAGAATCTATTTATTATAAGATTATTAGTACTAATTTAATATTCCTTAGACTTAGATTCTTCTTTATTATTATTCTACTTTCTCTTATCTTTATTATACTTAAAGGGGGTTTTAGCTTCTAATTAAGGCTCTTTATCCTCTTATTCTTTATTTTGTTCTTTTTCTTAGATCTCTTTAATTCTAGTATTATTATTTTTATCTTTTTTATAGTCTAAGTTATCCTTACTATAGTTAATTTCTACTAGTATAAGAGTCCCTAATAAGGGATATTTATTGCTAATAGTAATATATAAAGAGGCTATTTTATTATTACTATTAAGCTTTTTAAGAGCAAGTATATTCTTTTATAATTACTTTATATATTAATAGTTATATTTCTTTTTGCTATAGATAGTCTAAAGGCAGCTTTTAGCTATCTACTAGGCAAAATAGACTTCCTTAGGAAGGATATTATCTTTGCTTTTAAATAGGTCCTTATTAATAAGATTATATATTTTATTACTAAGGCTACTAAAGGAATTATTATCTAAATATAAGTTAATATTATTAAGGCTTTATTATTAATATTCCTTAATTACTTCCTTAATATTTTCTTCTAGTTATATATTATTAGGAATTATATAAGTAGATCTATTAGGTTTAAGATTAATTAGATTATATTTATAATTATAGTCTTTAAAATTATTCTATAAATTAGTTTAAATAAGCTAAGCTATAGCCTAGATATTTTATTTTATAAAGTAAATAGTTTTATTCCTTATTTACTTTAATTCTCTAGTCTACTTTTTTTGCTATTCTTTGAGTTTTTAATTATATTTTTTAACTTATTTATTATAAATCTCCTATTATAAGTAAGCTTTATCCACTTCCTAGCTAGTCTTAATATTCTTATATTATTTAGAGGCACCAAAGGAGATATAAAATAGGCAATCAAAAGTTCCTTTCTTAGAATTAGATAGGTTACTTAAAGGAATATATATATTTCTATCTTTATTAATAAAGCTAAGGATCTATTCCAACCTTATATATAGTATCTATTTATAGTTTAGATTTAATTAAAAGAGATAATATATAATTACTAATAATAATATAAAAGTAAATATAATTTTTTATCTTATTCTATATATAGGTAGTATAAATAAAAGAATTAAGTTTATAGTAGCTAGTTTTAACTTAGTAGTATTTGCCTTATATTTATCTATATTAATTACTTAAGGCTGGATTTTACTATTTATTTATAGTATATCTTTAGTATAATTTATATATAGGTAAATAATATTATTGAAAATAAGGTTATAAATTACTATCTAGTGATTTTATATATAATACTTTTATTTTATTTTTATGTTTTTCTTGCCCTAGCCTATAAGATCCTTTTTTTCTTTCTATAAAAGAGATATTATTAATATATTAGTTTAGTTCTCCCCTTAAACTACCTTTTTTAGGTCTGCTAATATTTTAAACCCTTTTTTCTTATACTTAGCTACCTAGTTAGTTAAGTGCTCCCTTAAATATTCTTTAATTAAATTAATAGTATTCTCTCTTATATTATCTTCTCTTAATTTTTAGTTATCTTTAGCTATAAATCCTTTTTATTATAGCTAAAAGTATTATATAGGCTTTTTTTAATATTATCTAATCTCTTGCTTAATGATTTTCTCTATCTTCTAATAATTTACTACCTTATTTTTATTAATTATTACTAGTAGTAGTAGTAATTATATTCTATTAAAAAGGTCTTTATTTTAGGGGAGTTTCTATATTTAAGCTATAGATATTACTAAGTATACTCTCTAGTATAATAGGAAATTAAGTTTAATTACTTATTTATAGATTTTATATACTATCTTATAAAGCCTTATTCTTATAAATAACTATTTTTTTTTAGCTTACTAAGTAAGTAATATTTCTTATATAATTAAAGGTATATAATATCTCTTTAATTAATATCTACTAGTTTATAGCTAGTATTATAGCAAATTTTTAATAATATAGTAATAGTATTAATTAGAAACTATACTTTTCTTAAGTAGACCTTTTATAGGGTATTAAGAGCTTTCTTATCTATAGCTATATTAGTTACTTTAGTTAAAATAATAAATTCTATTATAATTTATAGTTTAAATCTATATATTAATTTATTTAGTAAGTACCTAATTAATATAAAAGTAAAGTTATTTAGGTAGTATTAAATTACTAATAATATTTCTATTTAGGATATATTTAGCTCTATAGTAGTATAATACTTAATAATAATTTTTATTAATTAGTTTTTATATTTTATACTTTTATTAGTTTAGGAGTAATAGGCTATTAAGATAAGTCTTATAGCTTTTAAAAGAGCTAATATAGCCTTTTAGAGACTACTAGTAAATTTTATATCTTAATTACTTAATATTCTTACTAGAATTCTTTAGTTATATAGTATTTATAATCTTAAGTATATTATTACTTATTTCTTAATTATATATATTATATAACTAGCTATTATTATTATTTTCCTAGAAAATAAATAGCTTATAGGATATAAGTAGTCTAACTTTTAGTACTCTAGGATTGCTTATATTATCCTATTTAATAGCTACTCTAGTAAGTTAGTAATAAAGTCTAGTATATTAGTATAAAAAGGCTTAGTATAGTTAGAATTAACTATAATTTATTTATTTTTTATTACTAATTAATTATATTCTCTTAATAAATTAAATAAAAAATAATATATTTTTCTATAGTTTTAGATATTTAGTAGAAATAAATATATTTTAATTTAGCTATTATTTAGT
>JAKZGU010000303.1:0-17460 GCA_022837005.1 Calonectria pteridis
ATAATAATACTAAGATTATATTAATATATATTAATTTAGCTTAAAAATAATAATAATAAAGATAATAAAAATATAATAATAATAATCTTATTATTAGTTTTATTAATAAATATAAAAAACTAAAAAAATAATAATATTAATTTTAATATAATTAAGAAATTAACTTAAGAAATTAAATCCTTTTAATTATATATATAATAAATTAAAAAGGAAATTTATAGCTATATTAAGATTTAGGAAATATAAATAAAAAATATAGATTTAAGTAGTAATTATAAATAACTTTCTTAGGCATTAGTAATTTTAGATAATAGGAAAAAATAAACTTAAGATAGATTATAGATACTAGCTTATATAAAAAATATTAATTTAGGTATAAATCTCTGGTCGCGGCAGTTAGACCTTGTCTAGCCACCGTTAGCTACTTTTTGGATGCTTGTTATCATAAATTGATTGCCAAATAACAGGTGCCCTTTCTTATCGTCTCATTGATCATGGCCGGGCGATTCAGAGCTTAATGGTTTTTGACAGCAACTACAGCATTTGGGTCGTGATGGAGGTCGTCAAGTTTTTTTTGTGAGCAGTCGTTTGAGTCTTGAAGAGCACACTTGAGGGATTGCTTGGGAATTCGGGGGCTGCCAAAATATCTTAGAAATGGCCGCCAAAGAAGTGTCGCTTTGTGTTTTAAATATAGACTAGATTGGATTTATAGACCGTAATTGTTCATCATCCTTGTGCTAACAATGCATTGTTATTCTAAGACAACCTTGCACGTGTGACCTCTGGGCGCAACGAGGAAATAATTATCCATCTCCATCATTTTGTCATTCATTGCCACGCTGAGCCTGGCACCTCGGCATTTTCTAAAGAATGTGGCCGCAGCAAGTCGCAGCTCAATCCGCGCAAGGTGCACGCCGAGGCAAACCCGTGAACCAGCACCGAACGGCGAAAAGAGAAGTTTCTCCGACTTGGATCGCTTTTCGGGTTCCAAGAATCGGGTCTCGTCGAACCTTGTTTGTGTCAGCGGAGTTTAGCTTCCATATTGGAATTTTTTTGGTTCAACTTACTCCAAGGGGTTTGGGAACACATCTGGGTTGCGGTGCAGCGTATAGGCTTGGGTCTCGACCACGAAATCTTCCGGGATGAAATGCCCAGCGAGGGTGGCGCCACCCTTTGGAACCACTCGAGGCAAGCCCCCAGGCGCTGCGCCGTAAAGCCTCAACACTTCATTGATGACTGCATCCAGAAGCGGCAGCTTTTCTACCGCTGCATCGTCATATTGCTCTGGCAGTGTTGCAGCCTCTTCCTCCAGGCGGCGCTGCAGCTCAGGACGCTTGAGAACGCACCAGATCAAGAAGGTAGTTGTCACCGCAGTTGTATCGGATCCAGCGACAATGAGGTTACCAGCTTCGAGCTGAATGTGGTGGTCTGTGAGAGGTTCAACCATCTTTTCCTTGACCTGTGACGACTCAGCTTCGAGGGTGGCCAGCATGGTACCGAAGAGGTTGGACGCGTTGCCGCGCTGGTTTCTCAGGTTGGCGACTGCTCGAGAGCCGTAGTTGTAGAGATATTTGTTTGCATTCATGATGGCCTGGATTGAAGGAATGGGAAGCTTGCTGACGAGATAGTGAGGTAGAGGGAATTCGGTTTGGATGCTGGTATTGACCAAGGCCGATTCCAAGACACGAATATATTCAGTTTTCTACCGATTATTAGTATCATAGCAAAGATGGCTTGAAAAAAAGAAATTGAGAAAAGGTTTACCTCGCCAACTTCCAGCATGTCGAAGCTTTCCCCAAAACTCAGATGGGCAATCACATCAGTTGCCATGAGCGTCCACCACTTCATCACGTCTGCTTCTCCTTGTGCTTTGCCTTCTACAAGGATCTTATCAACTGCGGTGTCGATTTTGGCTCGAATAATATCCTCCCAGTTCTCACGCAGAGCATTCAAGCTGAAGGCTCTTGCAAACAGCTTTCGTCGCTGCGCATGAATCTTTGTGTCCCTCATCGAGAAGATGCCGTACGGTACCGTGTCGTAGAATGCGCTTTTGTGGAACCCTGAGCCGATGCGGTGGATGGTGGCAAAGGCCTCGGGATCCGAGACAGCAATCTCGCCCGGGGCGATGCGCACGACGGGGCCATGTCGTTGATGTAGCTCATCAATAAAGTACATGCGGCGACCGGTAAAGGTGGCGATCTTCAGCGGTAGGCGAGTGAAGCGAGTATAGAAGGGGCCTGGGAGGTGGCGGATCGGAGATGTGAAGGCTCGGAGGAGGGTCTAGCACTTTAGTTAGTCAAGACCTTGGCACTGGGAGTGGAAGTCGGACAAAAACCACCCCGATGGCTCCCGCGACAGCCAGCGCAAGCCAGATGGGGATGCCACTTAATAAGGCCATTTTTGGAGAAGAACTGTAGAGCTCTGTGTGCAAGACGAAGGCTTTGAGAAGCGATTTGATGCAAAACCAATTGCGAGTCATTGATTTATACAAGAGTGAGCTGCCATGGTGGAGCCGGTCTGCCGTGGTCAGTTTTCGGCCGCGAGGTGGGGGATCTTTTTTCTGATCGCCACGAAATAGGGCCTATACCCCCTTCCTCGCATCAGGCTTGTTTCCCATTATTCTCCGCCCTTTTTAAATCTCTGTGCGACTGGTATTTCAAGTACAGGGCATCTCTTTCCCATTCTCCAACAGCCATGAGGGGTGTCCTGGAAGCGGCTCGGCTCGGCTCGGTTGGTGCCTCCCCAAGCGCTGCCTTGAGTCTCACATACTCAGACCAGTGCCTGTCTGCTATGGCTCTCTATTTCATTCATTGTATTGAATTTCCCGGCGAATATGTCATCTTAGAGGCTTCCGCGGAAAGCATGGGGGTAAACTTTCGGCCCCGCCATTACATTAATCTGGGGAATCTCGTTCTTCCCCGCACAAAACAACCTGATTTTGACTAGCGCCCACCGATGTTCCGCGACGTGTTTGAATTCCCCGTTCTAGCTTGAAGGGCCTGTTGTGGGTGTCTGATACCCTGGGCTTTGCCTGGAAAGCTTCCATGGCGGAGGCGTAGGCTGCTATTCCTAATCCGAGACTAGCCAACAGATCACCGATTTTCCATAGCGACTACGTGATGAGGGCTACAATGGAGAGGTCTTCCGTAAACTGGTACCACGGCACATGGGACACCCCGAAATAGAGTAGCTTTTGCTGTTTGACTGTAGAACTGTGTGTGGCACGACCGAATGGTATTTCAACGACACGCCGAATACCGCGCCCCGAGGTACATTCGACCAATCCGCTCACGACTAGTCATTGACATAGGAGGTGTTACAATGACCACATACAGCTGAAAACCATCTCTGTACCAGAAAATCCCGCAGAATAGATTCTCGTATGATGTGGGGAAGGACGAGGTCTTGGTGCATGCCAATATGTCAAATGAGACAACTGAACGGGGTTCCACATGCAGACATTCAGTTGGCGTCCACATTACCATAAACCTGGGCGGGAAGTGGTCCTGCCTTATGATACACGTTACTACAGACTCTCGAATATCATTAACCATCCAGAAGTCTAGATGTTTGGGTTTTATGAGTGTTTGGAGTGGTAGAGACAAAATTTGTGTTATTTTCATAGATTCATCTTTATTTCATTCAACAATATTTACACCTCGCTGTCTTCATTTGGTATCATAAACTTCAACACTATTACTTCTTGGCCGTACCGTTTGTTGCACCGTTGGTGTGGCCGTTTGCGGAGCCATTTACCAAGCCTTCATCCGTGTACTTGTATCTCTCTTCCAAATCCCAGTACTTGTTAAATCCTACACCCTCGCACACCTCCTTGTATGAAAGAATCATTGGCGGAGCTCCCACCATCATGCTCCGCTTGAGTTCTTCAATGGCCTCCCGGACACTCTTGATCTGGGCCGCGACCAATGTCCAAGGGTACGTCACTGCGCTGAACCCGAGCTCAGCCAGGTCCTTTGCGGACAGGTTCTCCGTCTTTCCACCTTCAATGACTGTTTAAATATTAGTTTTAACTGGATCTGATGATGGGAATAAAGTTCTGGCACTCACTGTTGGCAAATGTGGGGATGCCCAGTTCCTGGACACACTTTCGCATCGACTCTCGGTCGGGGAGTGCCTCGACAAAAACTGCATCGGCACCGATTCGCTTGAATTCCTTTGCTCGCGTCATGGCTTCGTCCCAACCCACAATGAGAGCGTCAGTTCGTGCCATGACGAAAATATCTTTGCCTTCATCTCGTGCATCGCAAGCGGCTTGGATTCGGGCATATGCTTCGCCTCGAGAGACGACTGATTTTCCTTTGGTATGACCGCAACCTAGAAGAGAAAGTCTCGGTTAGACTTTATTATTTATCAGAAACAACATGTTGACTCACGCTTAGGCCAGGTCTGATCCTCAATCATGACACCCGCAGCACCGGCTTGAGCGAAGCTCTCCACTGTGCGTCGCACATTCAGGGGGCTACCATATCCAGTATCACCATCAACCATGATGGGAATGGATACTTGGCGGGCAACTTCTTGAATCTTGTCACACATCTCAGCCATGGCAATGTAGCCGGCGTCCGGTAGACCCCATGAGCTAGACACGGAGAACCCAGACAAGAAGAGCATAGGGAAACCGGCCTCCTCCACTAATCTAGAAGATAGACCATCGTATGTGCAGCAGTTGGCAATGATCTTTGTGGGGTCTTGTTGCGCCTCGAGCATCATTGTTCGGAGCGTCGACGCCTGCAGCGATGGGATTTTGCCACGGACATTGCGGAGGGACAGTGAGATATCCTGGTTATTTCCGGTCTTTCCTGGCTTCTCGACCACCTGGAGGTCGAACTTGAAAGGGTACGGAGTGGAGTTGACAATTGATTTGGACATGGTGGATTTTGTGGAATTAATGTGAGTTGGATTGGAGTGATGGTTGGATGCAATGAGATATCGGCTCAAGCTGCAAGAATGAGTTCCCAATGCCCTCTTTATAATAAGGCCATCATGAATTCTCAGGTTCTCACTCTCTCGCTGCAGATTCGGATATAGCGGGAATGTGACGGAAAGATGCGCTTTCGGTAATTAGCTTGGAAACAAAGGATGTGCCCGACAGGAACAAGGCAGACAGGAAATGCCGATCACTTCCCACTGAGTGACCCATGTTGATTAACCTTTCTGAAGCGACGGGAAGGAAAGCCAGCATGCTTCTCAAACACAGAGTAACAGAAACTATTTTTATCTCCGGACATTCCTACAAAGAAATCACCGAGATGCATGAGAAGGAATATAGGATGAGAGGTGGAATAATTGAGTTGATCATTTGTCGATCTGCGTAAGCGTTGTGGATGCGGCTTCTTGTGCCTTGACACTACGGATCGCGATGTCTCACTTTCTCAACCAGGTTATTCAATGTTACTGTTGCATTATTCTAGCATCATCAGGAATAATGTTGGTTCCGATTGGTTTTCACCATCCGCGTATCCGATACACTTCCTATCCACTGCGATTAGTGTTGGATAATAGGGACACGCAACTGAGACCCATTGCCCTTCAATGAGAACCGCTCAAATTTTCAAGAAATGAAAGTATTGAGATATTTTATTTTTAAAACTGATTCTTATCACCGCGTAATGGCTTGGATCAAGGCATTCATGACTTCAGCGTGTTGCATAGCCATTGTTGTCGTATTGTGTAGTAAATTGCCCACACCACCTGTGAATGCGCCAAACTGTTTGTCTGGACGGGAATTGGGGAAGAAAAAGGTGCAAGGTTCAGTCGTTGACTTCCATGAGTCGCAATGATGGACAAACGTATGGGAAATTCCTCCAATGAATGCGCACAGTAGGCTAGAACCTAACTGACTCGGACCTAGCCACCAATCTAACTTCAAGGCAGGAATTTAGTGAAAAGCTGAGTATATTATCGGCCAAACAAACAGAATTCCCAAAGGTAGAACGCAAGGCGAAATATAGAATTGAACTAGAAGCTGCAAGTCATGGAAAGCGAGACTCATCTCGAGATCATCCTGCGAAGCGGGTCGAGACACAGAACATTGTCTTGCAAATGCTTTTGTTTTTCAATTTTGGACCTAACCAGCAGCAAATAAAAATAATATCCCATGTTTTTAGTGCTTTACCTGATGGTGTGATCATGTAAATATCATAGGAATCTAAGAGGCATCAGCTCCACCGTACTAATCAACGCCTCATGTTACTTGTTTGGGTTTTATTGCCCAAGAGGGCTGTGCATTGGCTACATCAGGCTGTTTCCTTTCATAACCTTATCTTAGTTAAACTCTCTATAAATGGCTAGATGCAGTGCTTCCCGAATCAAAAACGTTGTCATGAGTCAAGCCATTGGCCGAGGCAATGGCTAATTCAGCCCTGGAAGCCACAACAGCCCAACATGCTCAGCTGAACCCATTAGAACCTGGAATTAAGAATAGAATGAATTGGTATGCTTTTAATGCCACTGGCTATTAAAAGGCGTTGTCTAACGGAGGCTTAGCCGAGGACCTGGATTTATTTAACTGCCCTGGCTGCCGTCGATGCTTTTGGGGCCGAAACCAAGATTCTAGCGGGACGTACTACTCCATTCTTAACATATTCTAAATAGGCATCAAAATGCTTTCTTGCCATTTCATCGCCATCCTTATGGCAGTAATGCCAAGAGTTACGACTGCTCTCATCCTATCTCTCCCTGAACCAACATTAATCCCTCGCATTGCACCTCGGACAGATGGTCTAGCGGCTCAGCTATCCTCTCTGGATAAGCTCCACCTTGCCAAGCGAATGGCGACGGAATCATCAACAACCACATATACAGTGACAGTAGCACCGGATGAGACATGCGGTTATTTGTCAGGATCAGCCGGAGCTCCTATCACCTGTGAAGGCGGCAATACCTGCTACTGGGAAGCTAGTCTTGCAGTGATTGGTTGTGGATGGAACACAGCATTGACCATGTATGATGCGTGTTACGACATGACGCAAGCCTTGAATTCGACACTTTGTAACGACGTCTGCCAGAGTAACGAATTCCATTTACTATGGTAAGATGCGACCTCTGGATATTTCTTTTTGGGTTCATCACTGACATTTATTCCTGTAAAGCACCCAGACTTCGGCAGCATACTGCCGGACATTCGCATACCCAGGAAACATCAGTGATTATAGATGCGTCAGCGCACCTCAGACGAGGGTATCAAATGTTGATTTCACTTATGATGGCGAAGGCAATATTTTTACCACGACCACGCTCTCTGATAGTACCAGCATGGTTATCGAAACCCACCGCCCCACCTACGTCAGACCAACAGTTCAAGTCGCTCCAACTACTATTGTTCCAACGACTGCTACGGCCTCAAGCTCAAAAACACCCATCGGCGCTATTGTTGGCGGCGTTGTCGGTGGTCTCGCAGTTATAGGCCTTGTTCTTCTTGGCGTCATTTTCCTTCTGCGGCGCCGAAAAGGACAGTCGACTACCCCCACTGCTCCTCCAGTTCAACCTCAGCCACAACCTGAAACCCAGTTTCAACCTCCCGCCAATTATCAACCCGCTGGTCAATTCCAAGAAGAACAACAACCTCCACAGGATTACCCGTCTCCCGCTGGAATGTCACACGCAAAGCCTGGCATGGGCAAGTCTCCGTACTCGCCACCTGTCAGCCCGATGGTTCAGTCCCCTACCGTAGGATCGCCTACCCAGTCAGATTGGCAAACATCCTCTATTATGTCACCGCAGTCGACAGGAGCACAGTTTCATCCCACACCCACTCAAAACGTGCCTGCAGAGCTGGGCGCCGCTCCACCTGGATATTCCAACTCGGTTCACGAATTACAGTAATTGGTGGGACACGGCGAGTTGCTAGGTAATGCCGATTAGGTAATCGGATAAAGCTTTATTATGTATTTTCGCATTATGCGAAGTTGGCGGTGATTAAGCGCAACTTGGGGAGCTTAATTGGCAAAGCATGGGAATGATACGCACAAAGAGCGTGCACAAATATCACATTACATTAATCACTTTTTTTATAACTCTTTTCTTGCCGGCCTTAGATTAAATTACGTTGGCCGACGTGCATGCTGAGGTGGCCTTCTCTCTTGATATCGCCGACCCTGTAACCTTATTCCCCGCTGTTCCCTCCCCGACCTTTCCGAGCCCACAGGGCGTACGCATCGACCACATTAAGGGGCTCAGACCTCGAGCGGAGAGGTTATAAACGCGACAGGATCCGTCACTTTCCGGGCGATGGATGGATTGAGCCTCATGCTGCGATCGATGCTACCCATGATCTATCCGCCGTACCACTTGGTCGACAGGTATTAATAAAGTGAGGCTTGTGACTGACTAATGGACGATCCGCAAATAGGCGGGCCAGGCCGCCGGGGGCGGCGAGTTCGCGACTTTCAACGAACTTACAAGGCTTGTGAGCTGTGTCGCAAAAAGAAGATTCGATGCATTGTTGAGTCACCAGGTGCTGCGTGCCTTCGATGCCAGCGCGAGTCGAAAACATGCATCTTTGACGATGATGCCTTCTTCCGCCGACGGGGACCCAATGGCCCACGAGGTGATTCATTCTCGAGGGAACCCAGTGACTACAGTAAGCATTACAATCCGATTGGGCCTAATAGGCTAATGCAGATCATCCCCGAATCGACAACGTGCTAATAATGTCACATCTAGATGACATGCCTCTGAACCGGCCCCCCACCACCACCACTATCCGATCCCTGCCAAACGAGGTGGGCCCGCCAGAAGGACAGCTGCTGTGTGATGATTCCCATGGCCACGACTGGCTCCCCGGACATAGCCAAGAGCCGCCAAACAGCACGCCGGGCACAGGCAAAAAACCAAGAAATCCGAACGTGCACGACACGGGCCGCATCTCGCCGCCCTCTCTGCACAGTGATAACTTTATGAGGACCCTGGTCTCCAACAACAAGGATGCCATGAAACTTCTCTTCGAGGCTGCCGTTGAGCAAGCTGACAGTCGTGACGACGCTCAGCCCAGCTCCCCACCAGCACCCCGGAACCTCGCTGAGCACCAAGCCACCCACGGCGGCAGCTCATCCGCGCCCGCCGCACACAACAGCGACCCCGCCAAGCCCGTGTCCCAAGACGTGCTGAAACTATGGCGGGCCTTTCGGTTCACCAGGATGGGGTGGTTCACAGCCGAAGAGGCCATTGCGTATGTCGACTTGTACGTTGAAATAAGGCAGACTCGTGACATAGTTCAAAAGCTTACGCATCTTCTGTCTTAGATTTCACAAAAACCTTGCGCCCCTTTCCCCCGTGTCGAGAAACTTCGACTCCAGCCACGATGGCCATTTCAATCTCATTACCCAGGAACCCCTGCTGTGCTGCGTTATCCTCATGATTTCGTCGCGGTACCACGTGCTCCAAGGTGCCGGGGGGCTTGCGCGCAGCACGCTGATACACCATAGACTCTGGGAGCACTGCCAGCATCTCATAATGAGACTCATGTTTGGGCAAGAAAAAGTTTCGAAAGCCAAAACTAGAACAAGGGGATCAATCGAGGCCCTTTTGCTTGTCATTGAGTGGCACCCACAAGGTATTAACCTGCCTCCGGCTTCGGATGGGTGGGATTCGTCTTTGCTCTTGTCAGAGGCAGATCCTCGAGATGATCCATCTGGTAATCATGCTGATAAAAATGATACAAATTTCCACTGGTTAAGAGACGTCATTATCCCCGCCAAAACATCCGATAGGATGTCTTGGATGCTGTTGGGTTGTTTACAATCACTTGCGCTAGAGTTGGGCGTCTGCGACTTGGATGAAAGACCACAAGTGACGGCAGAATCAATTCAAGAAGCCCGACTGCGCCGTTTGATGTACATTTTCATGGAGCAGCACTCAAGCAGACTTGGCTGCCCCTCGATGATTTCGAACTCTCTGCTGCAACATCTGAGTGGACCCGCGAAGAATGTAGGTGCGGATTCAGCAGCAGTGACTGCATGGGTGGAACTCACAAAGCTCGCGCGAACAATTGTTGATATTTTGTATCCATCTGCTACGGGAACCAAAAATATCCTGAGTAGTTGTAGATATGTAAACATCATAAAGCATTTTCAACAACAGCTGTTCGCATGGAAAGCCGCCCACCTCGACCGAAACAGTGTGTTTCACCCATTGCCTATTGATACTATCCGCTAACCTATTGTCACAGGGCTCCCTTTTTATGCATATGAAGAACTATCCATCGAGCTTAACCATCTTCGCGCATTCATGAATTCATTTGGAATTCAAGTGGTCGTAGATCGCGTCCTCGCAAAAGGCCCAGAAATGCTCAGCAACACTGACGTGTTGAATTGCTGCATCACCGCAATCGACTATGCCTTCATCAAAGAGGTCATAGATAGTTCCTGCCAGGTACTGGAGTCCGTGAATCGTCTCTCCGATGCCAGTGTACTTCGTTTCTGCCCGATTCGAATATTTTTCCGCATCATCACCGCCTCCATTTTCCTCCTCAAGGCCCTTGGATTGGGAACCAGAACTGCAGACTTGGAGCTCTCTCTTCAGACGCTAGAGAAAAGCATTCAAGCTCTGAAAGACGGCCATCTAGACGAAATGCACCTTGCATTTCGCTACGGAGAACTATTGGAAATACATGTACGAAAATTCAAAGCGGGCATGACGTCCGCATCCCTGCCTCGAGGTATTCCGCCCATTCACACGAATCCCAATCACGAGGTTTACGACGGTGTTGTAAATCAAGACGATCCATTGGCCAGTGTGACATTTCCGGCCGTTGACGATTGGATGGCCCTCCCCTTTGATCCGAATGCGGCACCGTTCGGGGCTTGGACTGTCGGTTCTGATTTGCCAGAACCTGACGACTATACCAGGAATTTTCTGTGGAACCTCCGCAATATATAAAAATATTGATTTCGAAGCTCGATAGACCTGCAGCAGAGACAATCCGAACATGGCTGATGTCGCCAGTAGTAATCGGACAAACAACTTTTTGCTCGGATCTTACTCATCGCTTGATCCTTATGAGGAGCTCATAGACTTGGACAATCATCATGCCGACTCCATGCACCCTCATGATAACCCATTTCGGCTACATGGCTCATGAAAGGATACGACAAGAAGCGCACCAGGACGGCGCGGGGAATTCCGCACGTATCTGGGCCAATGCTACTCAAGATCCACTGCCTTCACTAACGCCCGATCAACGAAATAATCCCATCTAGCGTCAACAACGGCGGCAACCGCGTAAGCCGCAAGAGCAGAGGATTACACGGTCTTGTCAGCGCGACTTAGCGTGGTGGAGTCGTATACCCGTTCTAGTTGATCCCTGGATCCGAGTGATGTAATGGGTGCGGGTCCGTCCTTCCTTCGACAAGGTTTTGGTGACGAGAATCTGTCTTGTTGAGGCGCGGTCTTCCTCCCGGGATGAGAGGGGGGATTCCCCGAGGCAAACTTTTGCAGGGCTACAGAAACCTTCCAAAGGCCACCTGGCTGAAGATTCCACCCGGCATTGGCTTCTGATGCTTGCATCATCCTCCGTTTCAATTCCAATTTGAATCCCGCCTCGTGTTATCAACAATGCCGCACCAAGACGAATCCCACAGCTCGGGCCTCTCGGATCTGTTTAGCCGAATAGAGCGCGATTTCCGCAACACCACTCTCGGTCCCGACAGATGGTACATTGTGGCCGCCGCGACGCTTGTGGGCGGCAACGACCCCGAGTTGTGTAAAGATTTATACTTGTACCTCGTCTCGAGGCCCGAGTTTTCGACCCCGGAGCAGCGCCAGCGGATGATGCGACGCGTCCGAGAGACCCTCTTTAAGTCCATCAGCATTGTCGGAGTGTGCAAGCCTCTGGAGGCTATCCTGGCCATCAGTCCCTGCGAGAGGGAGGAAGACAAAGACCACAGCTTCACCAGAGAGGACTGGAAGTGCGACCAAGAGAACTTGGACCGCGGCATGGAGTGGTTGGGCAAGCTCTACAGCCGCAACACAAAGAGCACCCTGAATTTGCTCGCCGACCACAAGGACTTTGAGTGGGTGAGCAAAAACATCACCTACGGTCTCTATCTCAGCGACCGACAAGTCCTTGACGATGTTGATACCGAGATGGTGGTCCTTCCGGGTATCATGATTCAGAACCTCCCAAAAGAGACGCATTGGCACATCCGCGGTACCAGGAGAATTGGAGTGCCAAAGGAGGATGTGCAAGTCGTTTGGGATACAGTGCAGTCGATTGCCAAGTATCTCGGCATAAGATTGCATCGCGTGCCGACTGTCGCCGAGGTCGAGCAGGACGTTTGATGCTAGCCGCGTTTATTATATCTATGCCTATTTGATAATTAAGAAATCGACCGCTTCTTCTTCCGAAGCGCTCCTTTCACCTTGTAATCGTGCAAGTAGTTGTGAGCAATGCATCCGAGACTGTTCCCCTTTCCTGTCAAGCCCGGACTCGACGTTTTGTTCCTCAAACGCGTACCAATTCATTGCTACTTTGAGGCTATAAGTCCACATGACAGAGCCGAAGCTTTGCCACGCGCTCTGGGCGCACACTTGGGCTAAAAAGATGACATCGTCAGCCAGTTGTCTGGCCTTGGAGATCCTATGAGGCCGTTCGGGGAGTGTCTCCTCTAACAGCTGTGGTAGCGAGCTCTCAGGGAGAGAGGATTTGGCCCACTTATCGAAATTGAACATGGTGACATGAGTCTCAAGGAGTATTGTGCTGTGCAAGTGTGACAGTCTAGCGAGCTGTACTTGATCGAAAGACAAGGCTGGTTGCTTCGGAGATTTGCTAGGGTACATAGTTCGGTGGTGTTTCTGCGACTCGAGCTGGTAACTAGCCGGATCGCGCACCGGCAACTCAGGGTAAAGGGGACGGCCGAGTATTTTCCTCCACGTCTCTAGCTCGTGGGTTAAATCGACATATCGGTTGACTATGCACTGATAGAATGACTTCATATGCATGTCCGTAGAACTCGTGGAGACAGTATCGACGACTTCGACGAATTCGGCAACATCTGCTCCGATGCACAGAAGTTCATAATATTTATTACCGCCGTGGAGAGTTTGTCGGCAATGATCTCGCTCTTCGGTTGACCAAGCGCTCCTTTTGCGGGTGAAAAGTGCATTGGTTACCTGCAAGTAAGTTTAGCAGCAAGACACATTTTGATTGGAAGCACTGGACTGCTCACCGAAAGGAGACGATGAGATAAGCAGATCTCGTGGTATAAGTCAGAAGCATTTTCCGAATGCTGCAACCGCAGCATCTTTTCCGCTCCAGCCAGATGAACCAACCATGCCTGCGATTTCTGATTCCCAAACTCATAAATCTCATACAAGGCCAAAAGCTCAACCACAACAACAAGTTCGATGTTTCCAGTGGCTGCCGTGCCTATTTTAGAAAGCTCCTTCTGAAGCATGCCTAGGGTTGTGGCGTACTGTTGGTGACTCCTGATGGCCCAATCTGCTCGACCATCAAGATGTGCGTACCACCCCCATGTCAAAGTTGAGATGGCACTTGAGAGTAGTTTACTGTGATTCATGGATAGTACCGACCTCATCCACGAGAGTGGCACCTTTGCGGTGGCTTGTGACGGATGAGGGAGACACTCGTGGAGCAGGAGACCAAACAAATCCCAAACCTGCGCATCACTTTGACTTGGCAAGGAGCTGAGTCGGAGCTGTTTTGGTGATGCATGTGCGTAGTGCCTGGCAGATGTATTGAGAAATTCCACTTCGAACCCACCACATACCCTCGCTGAGCGGGAGCATTTCTTGCAAATGGGTTTCCTCCCATCACACTATGACGATATCGGTAAGCAGAAGAAACCTTCGAATGCTCACGTGCATGAGGACACGCACCTTGACCTTGCGCTCGCGACAAGTGCGGCAGGTGTTTTTTCGAGGCACGCCAACCATTTCCACTTCTATGCTATCGTCTTGCTGTTGGAGATGGTCTGCCAAGGCACCCAAGGTGTACTCACACGACGTAAGGTTCGGGTCGGAGTAACCAAGTGTGTGTTAATGCCGTAACGCCGATCTTCCCGATGGCGCCAGGTAGTGAAGGCAGCCCCTGAAGCGACGAGGTAAACGCAGGCGAAAACAACACCTTGTCGCCTACAATTTAGGCGCAGTGCCATGTCCCAGGTACAAGCGGCAGCCCGCGTCAATCGGTTGCGACTTAACTCCGCCCCCTCACCAAATGGCGCTAGTCCCCTTTTAGAAGCATTCACCGAGTTCTGCATACCTGCGGCTCAATACGATGACAATCGGATTGCGATCGAGTCCAGCTTCATGTCAAATAGGGCAAATCGGCTTCTATAAAACGTCTCTCATCTCTCGCCCATCTCTTGAGCTGCGAGGAAAAGACAGCAAGAAAACGAACAGGATCATTTACGTGCACTCGAAACCACCCCCCACATCGCTCGTCATGGCTCCCCTCTACAAAAAGGCGCTTGTCCTGGGCGCTACCTCTGGCATTGGTGAGGCTCTGGCCGTCAAACTGCTATCCACTGGCACCAAGGTCATCGTGACCGGCCGGCGCCAGGAGCGCCTCGACGCCTTCATCAAGAAGCACGGCGCTGAAAACGCCTCAGCCGTCGCATTTGATGTGCTGAACCTTGGTGGCATTTCGGCATTCGCCAAGTCCATCATCGAGGCCAACCCAGACCTGGACTGCGTCGTCGTCAACTCGGGCATCCAGAGGAGCTTCGACTTTACCAAGCCCGAGACGATCGATTTCAGCCAGATTTCCGATGAAGTCACCACAAACTACACATCGGCCGTTTACCTGACGGCTTCGTTCCTCCCTCATCTCAACAGCCAGCCGCAGGGCCATCTGGTCTACATCAGCGCCAGCCTGGGCCTTGTACCCTCCCTGCTGGCCACGCCAAATTACAACGCATCCAAGTCGGCCCTCCACTCCTTCATCATGGCTGTGCGACAGCAGATCAAGGACGCCGGCCAGAAGACTCGCCTGGTCGAGGTCTTTCCGCCTGCAGTCCAGACGGAGCTGCACGACGAGAAGCATCAGCCCAATTTGATTAACGGTGGGAAAATCGGCATGCCTCTGGACGCGTACACGGAGCTCATGTACAAGGGACTCGAAAAGGGAGATGAGCAGTTTGCTATTGGGCCGGCCGAACCATTACTTGCAGAAGGTGGATGGGAGGACCAGCGCTCAAAGTTGTTCCAGGTCCAGCAGGTGGCTATGAAGCAGGCCCTGAGCCCGTTTATCAAAAAGTAGCATCGTTCGATCTTCTGAAATAACAACTATGACAATCTGAAAATACTTGACTGGCAACGATCGCGTAAGAAACGTGACACATTATTGACTGCGCAGTCTTGTGCAAATTAAAAGGCCTCCACTGGTTTCCGTGTCGAGTAAGCGATGAACAAATTAAGAAAACCCACAAGACTGTCTCTAATATGTTGACAATGCACCATTCTGGTTCAACTTCATTTTAACATCACCACTCTCCTCACCGACAATGACATAACCGAGGTGTGCGTGATATGAATGGGAAGACGCGAGATCACTCTTTTTTCTCGCGGTTTCCTCGCCATTTTCGCTTTGACGTCTTTGCCTTTGTTGACTTTGTCCCAGACATGAGGCAAATTGCGCCTTGGGGGAGGCAAGGATGATTCTCCTCAGAAAACTAGACCAAGTCAGATCCCACTCTGCATACAACGTAAGGGTCGCGTCATATTACCTTGGTAAGACTTTCCGGAGACAGGTTGGGCAGAGTCCAACTTCCGGGCACGTCGGCTGTTCACAGTCAATAAATGGACAGAGGTTTGCAGAAAGCACTTACTAGGAAGAGCCAAAAACCAACACTGGGCCTTCTTATGGCCGAATCTTCCACAGACTGGACAGCCATTGCGTCGCTTCTTGACATTTGACGAGGAGGAACCAGCCTTGGCCCTGGTTGTTCGGGTTGAGCTTGCAGTCGGTTCTGGCTCTGGTTCTGGAACCGGAGGTGGAGGAGGCGTGATGTAGTCACGCGAATAATCGTGCTGTTCATCGGGCCCGGGGATGACGAATCGTGGAGAGAGGTTCAGGAGCTGATTCAGGATATCGTCGGCGGTCGCTCGAAAGTTGAAGACGAACGGGACAGGTGAACGAGGGGGCGAACTGGCTGCCGTCTCAGCCGATACCACAGAAGCTGCGGAGGAAACGCCGCTTGATGAAGCCCCGTTGGGCGAGTCATAGGAGATTTGTGACGAGGGCATCGTTGCTTGATTTTCCTTGGGATGCTCAACCATGTGGCACCTTCCGTGCGCAAATCGGAGCAATGCGGGTGAAGGGATGGAAGTTGTGTCCCTTTTCTAACTGAAAGAAAAATGGATGTTCCATGCTAGAAGAGTGTGCTTATTCTCAAGTAGGTAGGTTTTCTTTGTTGCTTTGTGAGGGGGTGATTCAAGGTCTGAAGAGACCTTGGGGTACGAGCACGTGCACAGTGCGTATTGTACGGTACGGACAAACAATGGGCAAAAAGGCCGTTTGCGTGCATTTTGGAAGGCTGTGACTAATCCTCCTGGTGATTTTCCTCCTTAGAATTAATCCTCTTTAGCTCCATACCGAGACTAGCCAAAAAGGCAGCTCCCCCCAAGCCCACCGAAACAAGGAATGAGTTGGACACAGCCGTCTTGAAAGCGACTCGGACCGCGTCCAGCAGTGCACCTGGAACAACCTTTTCAAGCTCGATTCCGCCAGCTGCGATGACCGCCGTCAGATCGAGACCGTCGATCTTCCGCAGCTGAGTGCGCAGCGAGTTCTGAAAAACATTTTGCGCCATCGAGAGGCCGACCGATCCGCCCAGAGCTTGCGACATGATGATGAGCGTCGACCCGATGGGAAGATCCGCTGCGTTCAGCACCACTTGCGCCGCGAATACCGGAATTTGGATCGTGAGCCCGAAGCCGAAACCCGCAATCACCTCGTACCCGAACCACTGCCCAATAGAGCTAGAGCGAGACAGCGTCGAGAGGAGGCCACCCCCAGTGACAAAAATAGCCGACCCCAACCACATGAATGGCACGTAGTAGCCCGAAAGGGTGATGACCGTTCCACTTATTACCGTGGCTAATGAAACTGTAACCCCGTGAGGTAGAATATCAACGCCCGATTCTTGAGGGTTCACCCCCTTGACGGCCTGGAAGAAGAATGGCAGGTGATACGACTGAGTTGTCATTGCACCCTGCAACACGATGGAAAAGATGCAGCCCAGAAGAACAGATCTTTGCGACACAATACGCGGCGGTATGAGGGCACTGAATAAATGTTAGGCTTGCATACTGAAGGGTGAAAGGGACTCTCACTCGTCTTGTTCACGAAATTGCATTTCTATGTACATCCAGCTCCAGCTTGTGCAGCGAGCAGATAAAAAACGCAGTTTTATGGCCCAAATACCCCTTGTGCCGTACGAGTCAAAATGGTCAAAATCTAGGTTTAAATAAAACTTT
>JAKZGU010000304.1:0-16989 GCA_022837005.1 Calonectria pteridis
ATTACTTTTAAATTTATTTATATAATATATAAAATATTATAAATACTTTTATTTATAAAAAGCTTATTATATTTCTTTATTAATAATTATTTTTTTAGCTTTATCTTAATATAATTAAAGTATATATAGTTTTTAATAGCTTTTAATAATTACTAATAACTAATACTTTATCTAATAAAAATAAAAATAATATTAAATATAATTTATAATTATCTAATAAAAAAAGCAAAAATTAATATTTTTTTATATTATTATTTAAGGAAAAAAAAATAAGTCTTTAAAGGGAGATTTTAAAGATTAATCTAATTTAATAGGGAATAATAATTTGCTTACTAATTAGGTAATTTTTAATCTACTAATCAAAAGATCAATTACAAGGATCAAGAATACAAGTATCATTTTTTTAAGGGTATTAATTTTGGGAGGGATTAAGACTATCTTTCATACCGAAAGACAAAAGGCATATCATTCAGCTACCCTTTAATAGCACGGCGCTTAGGGTTTTCTAGACTCTACACATAAGGAAGATCTCGGTGACGAAATTTATTAAACAGAATCTACATTTTTATGACATATTTTTTCGCTAGCTCGTCCGCTGTTCAACTCAGCCACCACATTCAACTATTCCTCTCAACACTCGGCACCTAGGATAGCCACTCTTAGCCCACATTATTCTTGTATGATAAAATGTACAGTCTCCCCTTCATAATTCGAAATTGAATAACAAAAGCGAAAAGAAAATGCCAACCTTTGATCTTGTATGCTGATTGAACCTATCCTTGCTTTACTTGACTACCCTATACATCTCTTGGTCTTTCACTCCGTTGTCACAAATGGGCTACTCAACAATACTAGTTGGAATATGGACAGACCAGAAAGAGTATAGAAGTGGTTATGCAAAAGATTGCACCATTGGGTTTCCATTTCTCAGATGTGCACGAAAATATACCGTGGTCGTGGAAATGGGTGGGAAAATAGGAAAAAGAAAGAACCAGGGCGAAAAAAAAACCTCTATCATTGCAGGATAGTACGGTATCGGTAGTGCTTTGTGTGCATATCGATAACGCGTCTGATACCGCTATTGTTGATGATATCGACGTTTCGCGTATCAATAGCTCTTGATGCAATGAGCCTATGGTCGCTAGTAAAAGCAAGCCGAATATGCAATTCTTTGGGATATTCGACTAAAACACGGAACATTTAGCAATTAATGATTGCGAATATGCAATACAAAGAACAGTACACGATGACGCTTCCTTTTAGATGCCATTGAAGGGACCTGGTTTACTCTAGAAAGAAGCGCAGTGATCAATTAAACTCGTCCCCCAAAAACAAAGCAACCCGATGTCATCAATTGGAAATTTGAAGTGCGGCACTGATCAAACTGACGAACCAGAGGGCCCTTTTTTTGCTTTTGATTGAGTAGCTTAAGTTCAAGGCCCAGGGTTGAGCCGCGAAGATTCAGCTCTTCGCACTAAAATGTGCCGAAAAATGGCACGGATATACACTAGTCCCATATTGGGTGAGATCTTCATTTAATTGGTCTTCTGTATGCAGGGGAGAAGCGTTGATGTGACATGTTTTAATCTAGATCGGTCTATTTCTCGCTCACTGAGCTAACATTCGATAGTGTACTAAGCTAAAGAATTATGAAAAAAGCAAAGACCTTTATGGACGATGGCTAAGATTCTTCTTATGCTATTCACCATCCTGGTTTTTTCCCCTTGATTTGGTTTCCGTCCCTCTCATCTCGGTCCATCTTTCAGTTTGAATTGGCAATGGTATCAATCGGGAACTTATTTTGTGTCCTTGCCCTCAGCGCATCGGCGCTGGCCAGTAGCAACACTAGAGTGCAATGCGTCACAGAACTGGGCAATTTATCAAAATATGTATTAAGGCAAACCTCGACAAAGACTGAACTGGTCACACAGACAAAAGTTATCATCAAAACGGCTCACCCCACAATCACGCCCAGACCCACTACCATCACCATCCACCTGACCCATTTCACCACAATTACCACTACAGAGCCCCAAAAGACTCATACAGTTACTGCTACTATCATTGGTAAGATTTTAATCCATATATATCGGTTTTACTGCTGACGACTCCAAGACACGTCGACAGAGACCGACACTATCACAATCACACAAACCACGACCGAAACGGACACGACTACATCTAAAGTCACATCCACCTCTACAGTTCCAACCCCAGATGGCTTTATACCTGCTGTTTCTCAGCTTGCTGCGAGTACTCCCTCAGTCAAGATCCGAGCAGCTGCAGTTCTGGAGAATAAGAGCAAGAAGTTAGATTTTGTCCAGTGCGACAATGAGGGCAAGCCTGTTTTCAACACCAAAAAACACCCCCAAGCCGTTGACTGCGTGAGAACTGTTACGAAAAGAGCCACTAAAAGGACGACTTCAACGGTTAAAGGGTCTGTTGTAACAGTGGCTAGGTGCACCAAAGTCCACACAGCAACCGTTACGAAAACAATAACCAAGACCAAGTATCTCCCCAACGCCAAGACAACCGTAACTCAGCATTCATCAACCACCATCACTATTACTATGCAGACGGAAAGCACAATCACAGCTACAACAACAGGTAATCAACGGGTCCGATTCATTGAAATGAACCCATTGATACTAACAAAAGTATAGTCACTGCCATCGAAACTCTCATCCCGAAGGTGTATGCTGCTTGCCAATCTGATAATCTTCTGACTCAAAACGAGAGAGGCAAATATATAAATGCCCTCTTTTCAGACAATAACGCCATGGGTAGTTTGTCTGCCACAACACCTTACGAATGCTGCGTTGGTTGTCAAAACACTGAGCTTTGCACAGGTTCGGCCTTTTTTCCTCCTAACCTGTGTTTGTACGTTCACGAAGGTCAATGCAGGCCTGGTCAAACTGGATCAGGTGCCTGGGCAGCGACAATGAACACGGAAGATGTCACTATTAGCAATGGGCCTTGTGGGGTTCTTCGAGAGCTTCCACCGGTTTCCTAGCAATAGTTGAGCCACACAGAGCAGCATTTTAACCCTGTTCAATATCACAAGTTACGCCAGTCTATGATGTCTGTTCTAAATTCCCATTGTCTCCTTGACCTCGTTGCATAAAATTTCGTTGAAATCGTCCGCGTTATCTAGATATAAATGATGGCCAGCATCCTTGATGATGAACAACTTGGCGCTACCATCATCCTGTTGCTCACGATTCACCTTGTCCTTTGCGTCTTGCCCGCCAGCCACATCCATCCAGTCGTGGTCGCCGTACATGAAGATGATGGGGATCCCTGTTTCCTTTTGCGGCCCCGAGTCTGATTTGATGGGCTGACGGCCCACATCTTGGATTCGATGGATAACGGGCCGGCGAGCGTAGGCTCCTGGAGCAAGAATATATGGCAGTGCGTACTCGCCACTGCCCTTCTGCTTGAAGATGGAATATGAGTAATTGTGAAGAGCATCGGAATCTTTTGCGGGCACATGGTTAAACCTGCGAGAGGTCCATCCTGAGACAAGCTTGGGCCCCAGTGGGCCGGTCAACCGAACAAAGCTGAACGGGGAGACATTCGCATCCCACAAACAGACGAGCCAGCTGGGCAATGGTTTCTTGGGCTCAGGTTGAGTTGTTTTGTTGTTTGCATAAGTCGTCGTCGCCTCAATTGATTCTTGGTCGCGGCTGAATTCGCGATATAAGGTTGATTCCGTCGGTTCAGGCAACGAGTCGTTGACGGCATAAGGGTCCACGGGAATTCCGACTGGTGAAACAAGGACGAGCTTCTGCAGGTGGCCCGGGTACTTTAGCGCGTAGGAAACCGAGAGGTATCCGCCAAGGGAATGGCCCAGAAGGATGAATCGGTCAATCTTGCGGGCTATGCGCCACTCTTCGAACGCGTCGATGAACCAGTTTTCTGCTTCAATGGCTCTCTCCTCCCTTTCGGTAGCGTGAATCTTGAATTGGGGGCGGCTGGAATTTCCCATGCCCAGCATGTCCAACGCATACAATTTCAGCCCAGGAATGCGTGAAAGAGGCTCAAAGTTCTTGTAAAAAAAGCCTAAACCAGCGCCATAGCCGTGGATGAAAACGATGGTCTGCTTGACCTCTTCTCCCTCCCTCGTGATGGAGAACTCGTTCAGCGCGCGATTTTCTCCCGACAGCTTCACCATGGAACGCCGCCATACACGTGTGCCGTATGGGTCGGGCTCGTCGGAGCCATTGGTAGTGTTCTCTTCCTTGATGTGGGGAATCAGGCCCAGTACGCCGCGCTCGGCAGCGTCGGCGCTCATACTACACCACTATGGACAGCGTCAACAACGGATGTTGTAGCAGCTACGCGTCATCTGCGCATCGGTAAAAAGTCCGACGACGTACCCATTGAGAAACGGCCTCTTTATAACCCAGTGGGAAAAGCGGTCCTTTGATTTTTGGTGGTGGTTGCTGCGTGACTTCTTGGGAATGCGGAGAGCTTGTCCGGGAGTTTTTTGAACTGTTCTCAGGCGTAGCCATTATGTGCTTGTATTTGTGAGGATGAAGAGCTGGGGAGGTTTGTTCGGTTCTAGATCTTGCGACGAAAAGTGAGGCTTACGTTTGATCATTATATTTGGGCCGCATGTGACTCGGAGTTAAGGTTATTGCCGCGAATGCACTCTGTCCAATTCCGAGTACAGCCACGCTGTCTTGAGTGAGCAATCTCGATTGCTTGGCACCAAAGTCTTCCTGTCACGAATAGCACAGTACATGCACGGCAGGATGTATGTCGCACACGAATCTCCCCCACACTCCAAATAAATCATGTCATGACATCAGCGATTTACGATTTTTATTTAATGGAATTTACATTATTGAATGTTTGTTCCGTTCTCCGCTCTTTATTTTCTAACATGTTTATGTCTTCCCTGCATCAAGCATAGAGGTTATTTTTATTAAGCTTATCAAAGCGATGAGGTTTACAGTTAGGCTCCTTCCTCATGTCACAGAAGTGTAGTATTACGGCCCGACCCTCGCCGTACTCAATTGGCTGTAGCAATGTGTTTGAGCGTCGATGCGATGCAGCCTCGTCGGCTTCCGCCCCGCATCCCATCCGACAGAACTCGGTGGCCCAACTTCTCAGGCAGCGGGTTTAGCGACATCCTCCGGTCGTCGCATGATCTCCATCAAATCATACGGGAATTGTATCCTAATGCCAATCATAATTTGGGCACTCTGCAGCAAATCACTGGGTTCGCTTGGGATACATGAATGCATAGAATACGACACAATACAATCTGATTTGGGACATGGACCTGATTCAAGTCTTCACTTTGTAGCGTAGATTCTCGCTGCATTGTGAAGCATAGTTAGCACACCCAGGGTGACGTTTTTATAGCAATTGTTGACATGTGGACGCATAATATTACTGAGCCGTTTGCATTAAAGCACGAAAATAAGTACATCTTGATGATCCTGTACCATGATTCGCCTATTTATGCAGTTGAATCCTAACTACACATGATAGCTGACAATACTGTCCTAAAATGCATCACGTACAAGCAACAAATGCGTTGCCACTGGCACCTGTGTGGGTGATAGTGCCAGCCTGCTTGCAAGAAGTATTGATAACGACTCGATCTGCTCCCGGGGATCCTATTTAATTTTAGCATGTAACCCTCCATGAATCAATCAATGTCTCAATGTCTCTTCATCTTGCCCAACTTGATCGTCATAAGACGCAATGGGGTGCAGCGTGCATCAAGAAAATGACATTCCACTTACCACCAGTATACAAAGAACCACTGCTCAAAATAGGGAACTCTTGGTACGGCCCAGATACAGCAAACGTGAAACCTTCATAGTTATTGTAGGTGTGAGGGTATCCGCCAACGGTCGTGCCCGCGTTGTAGTGGCTGCAAGCTCGAACACTGGCTGCATTTACTTGGGCGGCCGTATAGTAATTTGAACCACTTTGTGGAAGTTAGTACAGTTTTCACAAGAAGCGTAGCATCTGCTAAGCAATGTGGAAAATACTAGCCATTGAGCATCGGCACGCTTGTAAACCTCAGCCATCTCAGGCGCCTCGGCTGGCGCGCTGAGGGCGCTGGGGACGATGGCCGCTAGAGCTAGGAATGAGTTTAAGAGATGCATGGTCGATTGCGAAGAACCTGAACAGTTTGGATGATCATGAGAATAGCATTAGTATTTATAGCTGCCATTCTGCCACACCTCAACCGATGAAGACCTATGAAAGAGAATTCCCGTCAATTAAAAACAATACATGTCTCCTTCTGGATATGGCAGAAGTACCGTTTTAGTACCGATAACATGGGATCGGAAGATTGATCAAAAAGGGTAGGTGGTATCGCTCCGTTTTCGTAGCCAATCAAACGTGACCCCCCAAAGCGTGGGAGATACGTTGGTGTCTTGGCACTTGCTATCTGACACCATGAAGCATCACATGTTAGCGCTAACGCACCTTCTTATTGTGCGTGGGCAGACGCAGCATGCTAACTCGGATTGACGGGCCAATCAGATCCTGGAGCATAGCAGCAGGTTAAACTAGGAACAGGAGCGGAAACTGAGCCATTGGCAGCGGCGAGTTTCATTGAGCTAGGCTTGTTGAGAACTCGGTGAAGAATGTGGTACCCAGCTCGGTCACTAGGTTCGGCCAAATAAAATGATCTTAGGTGGCTGTAATGTGTTGGAATAAGCGACTATGTCCACGTTTACAAACATGGATACATCATTTGGGTTGCCTTCTTTGCGACCGGACAGGAGCCCTGCTACTCTTTCCAGATTGTTTCCATTTTCTTCCTTTAGATGATCTTTTTTCTCTCCTTGAGTCGTATGTTGAATCCCTTCTGTCTTACAAACCACGAATTGCGCAGTTGCCAGACAGACTCTGGGTCGGCCAGCTCGATCTAAAAGCCATGTTAGTGAGGTGTCATTTTCAATACTAGCGATCAAACCACCAACCTCAAATGTTCTTAATACCGCTGGTACAAGCTTATATAGCTCAAGCAACGAAATATTCTTTCCAATACAGGTTCTAGCTCCTGCTCCAAATGAAAATAAGCAGTTCTGCATTCGCTGTCTTCTTTCCGGCGTCGCTTCTGTCCACCTTTCAGGACGGAAATCCGCTGCATCAGCACCAAATACTTCCTTATCTCGATGTAGCACCCATGCCGAACAGCCCACGATAGTGCCACTAGGCAGAAAATGCCCTGCAAGTGTCACACCTTGTGTGGGTACCAATCTCTCCAGCGTAAGTCCTACAGCGGGATGGCAACGTAAAGATTCATTGATGACGGCACCCAGATACGGGAGCGATCGGACTTCGTCCCATTTGACCAGGGCATCATCTCTCGCAAACTTTCCTGCCTTGCTCTGTTCTGATAGCTCGCTGAGTAATTTTTCCATCTTGGAGGGATGCCTCAAAAGAAAGTAGAAAACAGCTCGCATCGTAATGCCGGTTGTATCAGAGCCGGCAAACATATTAGCAACAGTGAGGGCAAGAACCAGCTGTTCGGATATGAAGTCGGGGTTCTTGGCTCGGGCTTCCTTGAAACTTTTCAAGAGGTCTCTCCTCGGGACCTTATCTGCTGAGATTGCATCACCAGATTCTTCGTCTCGTTGACGCTCGAGAATGTGCCTCTTGGCGAATTCTGCTACCGGGTTACTCGCGTTAAGCAGACCAATTTTAGCCATCCAGACTCTGACCGGATTCTTCAAAAGCAAGCGGTCGAGGAAGGGAATTTGCCCAACCTTGCGAATCTTCAAGTTAGCTATGTGGCGAATTCAAGTCGAACTATGATCGAGTCGGCCAACTCACCCAAGCCACATAATCCAAGAACCACTCTAAATCACGTATGATATCATCAACATCGATTCCGCGTTCCACGAAACCCAATCTTTTCGAGTAGGTCAACTCTCCAATTACGTCAAACGCGTAGTACTGCAACCAAGCCCCAAAGTCACAAATACCGTCGTCTCCGGGGCGATCTGCAAAGCGGAGCTTGAGCTGCTTAAGGAATTCGGTCGACGTCGAATCAACAAATGGCTCGAAGCTAACCAGTGTACTCATTGCATATGCGTTTGACACGGACTTTCTGAGCTTTGCATGGTATTTGTCGTTAATTGTATTGAACATGGTTTCGAGGACCCTGCCTTTAGCTAGGGCTTGTTGTACGGGGTAAAAGCTTGTCTAGACAATCACGATTTATTATTTTTCTATTCTTATAAATTGGAGATTATCAATATACCTTTGAGAAACCCGACCCTGCGTTGTAGATTATCTTGAGTGCCTCTGGATCTGCCACAGATACGGCTCGAGGTCCCAACCGAACAATAGGGCCATACTTGTCGTGCAACGCGATGTGCACCTCTTGTGCTTTGCGTCCACGAACAATTAAAAGTCTCCACAGGTCTGTGAAGCCTGCAGCCCAAGGACCAGGTATGTGGTTCAACCCTTGTGCATATTTATTCACGAGAAAACGAAATAGTATAATCCCAACTAGCGACAGCGCAGCGCTAGAAAAGGATCCAGGGATAATTTTATCGAAAATCATGGTTGAATTTGGAGATCCAACTTTGATTGCAACACTAGAGATTGACAGTGTTCCAACGAACAAATGGCAAGGTTATTTGTATGGGTTGTCCGGCCGAACACCGCAGCATGGCCAGTTTTTTGCCGCGGAAATTCATCGGAAACCCCGCTCGACAACCAGTAGGTTTCAAATATAAGATTCAGCGATTCTTTACAATTAAGCCGAGGTTCTCCGCACCAAATTGACCCTGGCCTGCTTCTTGGTGTTCCCGAACTTAGGCGGAATTTCCGTTTTGTGACGAGCAGCTAGGCGGGAGAGCATCTACGACCTTCCCGAAAGATTCCTACTTGTGACCAGCGCTTGAGTTGGTCTGAAGAGGTTCTTGGTACCTCATGTGCCAGATAATCTCTGAAGAAAGTTAGACACCTACAGCAAGTTCTGGAGTATGTTGCAAAGACTGATAGCAAACGATAATGCCTGATTGGCTCTACTGTTTTGTCCCAAATAGAATTTTCGGGGGACGTTTAAAAGACACTCAGCCCAAACTAAACGTTGGCTGATCCATTTACATTCAATGCCTAACGTGATGTGCTTGTCATCCAGAACACCGGCTTCACCATACCCGTCACAACGGGCTGGGGAATATCCATGGCGATGCTGTTGCACAAGAGATATGCATCAAACGAAATGGTCCGACCCATAAAAAGTGCATTTAGCCAATAATATTTGCACGCTCAGATCCACTCTCAAATTGTGAACCACATCTGGTCCGAGGCCAATGAATAGCACAAGCAACGACAAAAGCTATCTAAGCTGTCACGATGTGTGGCTGAATCTTATGGATTCCATTCTGCTTTGGACCAGCCGCGGCTCTGGCATTCTGGATCTCCTTGATCTTCTCCCTCCGAGCTACGGCCGCCGCCCCAGGGTTTTGAGCGATGGGCTTTTTGGGTGGTGCAGCCTTCCTACCAAATGCTGAAGGTGGCAAAACACCTGCGTTCTCAAGCGCATGGAAGGTCTCAACATAGGCGTTGAAGGAGTCGTCGGACCTGTTCCATCTAAACCTGCGCGCCTTGGATATAGATGGTAGTGTAGACCATGCCTTGCCCAATGCCCAATTGACAAAGTCCCATGTGCCCCAATCGAAAGCATCAGGATTACCGCCGTACTTCGCTACGACTCTCTCCCACACAGGTTTCTTATCCTTTGCCCATTCCACCATATCGATGTGGTTGGCCATCTTCTCATCTTCTCCCAATGCGTTCCATTCGAGCTGTTCCGGAATCTTGATTTGTGGTCAATTATCAGCATCAGAATATGAACTCGTTTCTTGAGAGCACTCACATCAATACCAAAATACTTTCCAAGTCTCGGCCAGAAGAACTTCCAAAGGAATACATCCCCATTCACATGATTGAAGGCCTCGTTCTTTACAGCCTCGTTCATCGCAGCCCACACTGCCATGTTCGCTATTCCGGGAGCATAGGAACAGTCATCTGCGGTAGAGTAGAAGAGCCTGTTTCCAGGGAAAACGGGGATTTCTCCCAGCTCTCTGCAGCAGAGCATGTAGATACCCAAGGAAAGCGCCATTGACATCCCGTTCCCTATTGCATGTGTCAGTTTGAAAGCGTATAGCAGAGCGGAGGGAAAAGAACAAACCAGAAGGTGTGAAACCAATGATGGCATCAGGTCTGACTATATTCCAAGTCCAGGAACGCTTGGAAGCAAGATTAAACATAAAGTCTTCCTGCCTGTAGTAAAAGTTCTCTCCGTAATCTTCGTAACGAGGCATTTCTTCATGAAGTAGGACCTCGGTCGGGCCAAGATAGGCGCCATAGTGCTAGTCTTTAGTCAGAGTCCGATACAGAACTACTTGGCAAAAGGTGTGCGTACCTTTCCACCAGTATGAAGACAAACTCGCTCCAGATTGCTTCCAGAAACTATGTCAATCGCAGTGAGAAAATTGGTGAACAACGGCACGTTGTATTCTCTAAGTCTGGCGAAATCCGCATCATGAACGTAGGAAGCAAAGAATGCATGAGTCACATCGTGACACAGAGGCATCATAGCCTCAACCAATTCGTCCACGGGCTTCAAGAAGTCGAGTGCAATGAATGTAATTCGAGGGTCTTGCCAAAAGACGAACGGTGTGCGCCTTCTCGACGTGATGATGATCTTTGACCATTCTGACTCAGGCTTCCGAATAAGATGCTCAACAACGGCGTTGCCGGTAATACCATTTACGCCAGTGACAAATGCGACTTTTCCTCGGGGTTCTGCCATGGTTGCAATTAGGCTCAACTCGTTCAAACTTTTCCAATTATGATGGATTTGGTGCGTAGATTCGAGCGTTCCAAGGTGCTTTTCTTGATCCTTAAGTACACTAAGCACGAGATATCTCCGATAATAGTTCCGACTGACCAACCATGAGTGGTTGTTGAGGCGGAATTGAACCACGACGGGCATATGCGGAGCGGAGGGCGGAAATCCCGTCAAACAAAAAAAACAAAGGTACTAGCCCGTAACCTTCCAACTCAATAATAGACTGTCTAGTCTTTGCCAAATTCCGATGCCGAATGAGCCGGTATCGCATTATGGTGGATAGAATTAGGCCTTTTACTCGAGCGCCATGGTTCGCAATCGAGACATACAAATCATGTAATCACAGTCTATGGGAAGGAGGCGGAACGGATAATACAGATTAAAGAACGGGTGAATAGGATAATCCAGCCGAGTAAAAAGCCGTCTAAGATTACGCTACGTCTCATTCCAATATATCAAGATCCAACATCATCGTTGTATCCCAGAGATTCGTGACGGAAAAGTCCATGTCCGTGTCAAAATTAATGATATTTCCCAATTCCAAGCCACCAACTTTAGATTCCCCAGAGTTTCGATATTTGGATGGGGTTTCTCCGTCAATACCGTTGAGCCTCTCATCATCTGGTAAGGCTGCAAGCCCAGGGTCGATGGGCATGATATTTCCACTTCCATCAATTGCCTCAAAATTGAAGTCAGGCATCACCCAGCTCACTTGATCATCAAACGCTGGTCTGTTTATACACTCAGACTCGCTCCTAGCTGTGTTTGCAGGTTGCGACGGGTTAAGCGTGTTCATTGCATCCCCATGATAGGCGCTAGGTGACCATTTTCCTTTGCGATTGGCGCTTCTTGTAAGGGAATTAAACTCGCTAGGACGGATACTGGGTGAGATTTCTAGGGCGTCTACTTCCTGAGATGTGATCCGCTTCTCAGTTACCAAGTCTCGTCGCATCATTCCCGAGATTTGTGTAGTACGGTTGTTAGATAGGCTTTCGGAGAGGGTTTTCTGTGCAAGCTGACTGAGCCTAGATACGAGACGACTCATCTTCTCAGATACCCAATTCCTCTGGTAGTACACATGAAGCGATCTGGTAGCTTCCAGGACAGTCTCGCCGTATCGCGCTTTGAATCCAGCATCTCTTGACACAAGACCAAGCATGACCATGGTACAACTAGTCAGGTAGTGGCTTAATGAAAAGCCATACTTCAGGCTCTTATCCTTTATATTCTGGTGAGTATTGAGAATATTTATAGCCAGGCGTGCGCATGCTGCTGCTGCCGGCTCAAATTCATCGATGCTGGAGTTGGGTGCCCTGGAGCTAAGTAAGGACGGTCTTCTCACCAAAAGCCGGAGATATGTGCAACTCTGCATCTAATGTTAGAATTCTCAATGCTTCAGCGTTATTATTGATGAATCACCGTAAAAAGAATCAAGGTCTGTTTGACCTGCCAGCGTGGGCTTGTTCGAAATTGAATCTCACTTGGAGTTTTTGGGCAGTATCTTAAATGTTTTCGGCATGTTTCCAAAAGCCTGCAGAGTACCATGTCCAAGTACTCAACAAGATTTGAGGTTCTTGGAGAGTTGACGCTATAGCAGACTTGCCAAGCTTAGGGTTATTCCTGGGACACGGGCATACCGTATCATGGTTAAAAAGTATGGAACGTAAGAAGTTTGGCCGTCTCTGGTAAGTTCGGATGCAAGTTCTTGCTGCAAATCAGCAATGGTCTCATTTCTTGCCGCGAAACGACTCATCCACTCGTCGCTGAGATCAATCGGTAGCGAATTGCCAATATTCTCATCGTAAATGAGGAATGGATTGCCAGACTCTATCGCTATGCGACGATCGATAATGTAGATGGCCCACCAGGTGCGACAGTAAAGCTGGTTCCGAAATGCCGGCATAGTGTCAAGTGTGCTTTGGCGATGCATTCCAATATTGTGTGCGATGCAGATGGTCAGGGACAGAACCTGAGCGGCTTGCTGGTTTGCATCCAGGCGAAACAAATACAGAACCTGTATCACGTGAGCGACTGCACCGAATGACAATCTTCGTTCGACTTACCCGCACTATCAAAGCTTGCACCATGGCCAAGGACTTTGTTGTCGTGCCGCTCGTCTCCATTACTCCTTGGAGGAGGCTCATGCCAACACTGTACAAGCTCCAGCCAGAGACAAAGACGGCATTGTTGTTGGAAGCATTTGGTAGGGAGCAGCATCGCCCCACGGCCAAGCACAAGAAGACCAATGCCACAGAAATGCGCCTTTGCTTTTGGCCCGCCGCATCAGTTCGTGGCCGGGCCGATGATGGCTCCCACATTTCGTTGAAGATCTTCCATACCGATGGTGGGTGAAGAAATGGATAGAAGGGGTTGATTTCCTCCATGTAGGCTTGCAGGTCATGCCGCCATTGCTTCTCGTCAGGAGCAACCCCATGCTGCGCGAGGATACTCTCCAGCCAGTCCTCCATACCTCGCGTTGTCGAGCGATGCAATGAAGGCCCCGGAGAAGGATATTCGACAAACATTCTGGGCGATGTCTCATTCGCACTGCGCAAGATGCCGGCTTCGTCTTCGAAAGCGGGACTCATGGACATTTCCCCAGCAAATGTTTGGCCGTCTGTCTCTAGCGTATTCTGGAGTTTGCTCGAGGAAAGTTCGGTCCGGTCGTCAGTAGAAATGCTTTTTAGTAGGCCATTTTGAATTCCGGTCATATCCGAGTGGGAGCTAGATGGTGGCGCTGGAGGGAAGCGACTTTCGAGCGCGGCTAGACGAGCCAGAATCTCGCTAACTGGGCTTTTTTATTGAAGAAGCTAGCCTGTCTCTATGATCTAAGTTTCAGACCAGCCAAGAATGCTCACATGTCTGCGGAAGCTGTGGGAGCATCGAATCCATAGGCTTCTGGTTGCTGTCCATTTTGCACTCGAGTCGACACACAGGGTCGCTTCTTCGCTACGCATTGCACACAAGGATCGCCGCCCTCGCACTTGAGGATTCCAAAAATTAAAATCTTATAAATGCCATTGACTGTACTTCTGGAACTTACCTTGACCTTTCTCTGCTGGCAATAGGTGCTGTGAAGACGTCAATAATGACGCCAAGCCAATTGTAGCAAAAATAGTGAGGTTTGACAGACCAGGCTCTGGCGATGTATTTTCCTCTTCTGGCCTTTTTTACCGGTCGCTCTGAAGCATCCTTCCCGGCAGCTGCGGCTTGTGGATTTTGTTTGTCCGCGCGGACCTCATCGCCTTGCTCAGAGACAACAGAAGCATCTTGGTCATCCTGGTCACGATTGTCTGGCGACATTAGGCGATTGATTGACGATAAGGATTCAAATCAGGGATAAATTACTGTCCAGGAAGCACCTCGGTGAACGGACGTGAGTGTTGAAAAAACGAATGCTTAGGTCTGGCAGCTCGACGAGTGTTAATTGACGGATCTCGGTGAGTGCATCGGTCGCGACCTCCTTGTCCTTCTCCACACAATCCCTGTCCTCGCGTCTCTTTAGCTTCAACCCCGCGTTTTGAGACCAAGCTGGGGCGATACAGCCAAAGGCTAAGCTGTTGCAGACGTCGCCCCCAGTTCGTACATCTGGGGTTGAGTGGCTGGGATTGCATTGGCCAGAACTGTTGGTCCATGGGATTTGATGCGGAATTTCCGAAAAGTCATGGCCAGTGTAGGAATGTTCGACTCGTACGTGTCCTTAGCTCAAACTCTTACAGGCTTGATGACTGTGTCATTGTGTGTGGGGAACAAGGATCATAGGCGAACGCCTCCAAAAACCCCGCACTCTTTCTGCAATTGGTTAGAAGCTGAACAGGTGAGGGCTCAGCTCCGGTTGATTCGTATCTCTTGTGACCTGTGACCTGTGACCTGACGGATGACTCGCCTCTCGTCAAAAGCGCTATTGTCCTTCGCAAGCCCCTAACTGACCATCTCACGAGCTAAGCATATTAGAAAGCGCGGTAGCCAAAATTATCGATAATGTGCAGTGCCAGTAGCTTTCATCCAAGCCTTCAGGTTTCACTAAAAGTTCACATATTACACATAGCCAACATTTCTAGAATCTAAACCTTGGATTTAGGCAATTTGGAATATTTAAAATATTTATTAATAGATCTTTGAGATGTAACAGATCATTGTGTCAATTTCGCAAAGGACTAAATAAATGGACATATACTATAGGGTAGGGACGAAATAGGGGAGGCTGGGATGGCCCTAAGCGAGATGAACAGGAAAAAATGATGATGTCAACCCCCTTTCTTAAAGTGCATGGATAATATCAATTGATGTACATAGAACTTTACCGCGCTATGAGGTACCCTGATTCTCATTGGCCATTCTGAATTGGATGGGGTCTAATGATCCAACACCAAATACAGCAGTGTCAGTCTATATACCAATGGCAAGCCAACCTTTAATTCTGTGGCTCAAGACCAAGATGTGGGAGTAACCTTTCCCGAATAAAGTCCTCGGCGGTGTGAAGTTTTACGCCCAGCTCCAATACTTCGGCAGGAGGGATTACGACACCCGGGTACATGCCGACGTTGTTGTACAACTGTAGCATAATATCTCGGTCTGGAATGCCACATGTAGGCTTGACCTTGTAGATGACTTTCTTCCCAGACACTGTCATGGAAAAAAAAAAAATCAGCATTGGATTATTCCTTTTGTTTTGGACGTCATACCTTTCTCAAGGGTCGCGTTGATTTGTCCCATTGTCTCGCGCGCACCGCTAGCTAAGAAGTACTTGCCGTCTAGGCTTTCCTTCCTCGTTTCCCACTGATCAAAGAGAGCCTTGCAGACTGCTGCGAGGTCCTTTTCAACATATAGGGAAGTAACTGTACTGTTAGCTGGGTAGTTTGGCCCTAGAGAGACTGTAACTCACGTTCGGCATCTGGTCCGATGATAGGGCGTGTCATTGTGATGAAATCACTCTCTTTATCGTAGGAGGCATATTTACGCAGAATCATGTTCTCGTAAAAGTTGCCGGTCCTAATAAAGCATCCTTTGAGACCAGCATTACGAATCACCGCATCAACGGATTGTTTTCCTATATAAACTTAGCCTCATTCCTTCGTGGTGATAACATGGCATACCTTCATAAAGTCTAGTCACAAATTTTCCACCAGAGATCTCGTGAGAGCTCGGTAATGTGCTCCACAGGAAACATTCGACTCCAGCCTCAACTGATGCCTCAACAACGTGCTGACCCTGCTTTTCTTCGCTCATTGGATCATCGAGGACAGCCTGAGTAACAAGATGAGCGAGTTTCTATGACTGCTGTAGAAAGGAAATGCAAACCGTGTCATAAAAGTCCGTCACAGCAAATATACCCCAAACACCTTTAAAAGCAGGTGGAAGAGTGACAGGTTTGGTCAGATTAGCCTTGGCCAGCTCAGCTCCTTGGGCAGCCAAAGCCTTGGCCTTTTCCGAGTCCGGATTCCGAGTGAGGCAGCGGACGATGTACTTGTCTTGATGCTGAAGAAGTAGCTTCGCAACAGAGCCACCTAGCTGAATTAGTCACGTGAAGTAAGACCGAAGTGCTTGACTCACCTTGAGTGCCAGTTGCGCCTAGAACCAAGACTGTCTTCATTTTGAAAGTGATTTGCGGATTTGCGATGGCTGTTTGAGATGTTGAAGTGTCTATACATATTTCATCGAGAACCATGAGGTTTTAATGAATAATAGACGGCTTACAAAAGAAATTCAGTACCCGTTGGCATTGTGGGTCAGGTCTGCCCGCCAACCTCTCACGAGGTTGGTCACAAAAATGCTAGATAGCTATAATATTCTAAATAGTAATTTTTATATTAACTTTACTAATTATACCTAAAAAATAGCTATAATTTATATAAATCTAAGTAATTACTATATAATACTAAAATACCCTATATTAAATCTAATTTTTATATTTCTAAGCCCTAAAAAATATACTAAATAAATCCTATACTAAATTAATATAAAATATACTTATAGTATAATATTTAAATATATTTTATAATATATAAAGTAAAATAACTATTATAAAATTTTTTTTATTATATCTTTACTATTTAATTTAATACTTTAAAGTAAAAAATTAAATAAATTATTATTTTCTTTTTATTTTTACTTTTAATTTTAAGCTCTTAAGATTATTT
>JAKZGU010000305.1:0-16631 GCA_022837005.1 Calonectria pteridis
TAATCTAATAAAGTAAAAAATAATTTATAGATTTATAAAATTAACTTTTACCCTATATTTATAAAGGAAATTTATTTTTAGTAGTATTTTGGGAGTAAGGATATTAATTATATTTACTATAATTATAAAATATATAATTATATTATCCCCTTTAATATAGCTAAGAAAATAAAAGTCAAAAGTAACTCTTTGCCTTATAATTATACCTTCTCTAATACTATTTATATTTTTTAACTCTAGTTCTTACTATATTATATTCTCTATATATTCTTTTAGTTATTTTTAGTCAGCTAAAATAATTAAAGTGCTAGTATTAATATAAACCTAGTGGTTTTTATTATATATATTAAATTATAATTTAACTCTAAGATATATATTAGCTTTAGTCTTAAGGATTTTAATTATATTAGGCTTACTAATAGCTTTAACTATAACTATTTTCTTTAGTATCTTTGCCTATATTTTAGGGATTATTTATCTTTTTTTCTTTTCTATAGTAAGATAATAATCTATAAAGGCTAAGTTATATTTAAAGTTTTTTTTATTAGATTCTTTATCTTTATTTCCTCCTTTGCTAGATAAATCTACTTTATATTTAACTACATAAAAACTAGCTTTTTTAAGCTTAATATATTAATTAATAAAGTTTATATTATCCTTATATATCTTTATCTTAGCTCTATAGGCTCCTTAGAAGTTCTATTACTTTTATTATTAATAGTAATAGAAAGGATAGGGCTATTTATTATTTCTTTCCTTTGGTCCTTTTAGCTTCTAAGGTACTTTTATCTTCCACTATTTAGTATTAGGTTAATTAAAATTGCTCCTATTCTAGTCACCTCTATCATTATATTTCATGTTCTGGGTGAAGCTACTCTCTCTTTTTTAGTATCTATTTCCGCAAAATCGGTTATTATTCCGATTTAGAGTTGCTAGGTCTTAGCTTTATATATAAGCCTTATAGCTCCAGATCTAGCTTACCCCATAACATAACCAGCAGGTTTATGTCCTCTTTTAACCCTACTGCTTAGCTTATTTAAAAGACCTTTAATATAAATTCTATTAGGGATTTGCTATTTTAAATATCCTTCTTAGTATAAGCTATCTTAGTTAGTTATTTAATAGTAGCTTTTAATATTATACTAAATTTATTTCTTAATTCTATAAAAAGTACTAATATATTACTTTACTAGATTTACTATTGGTCTATTATATCTAGCCTATTATACTACTAATTTATAGCTTTTCCTCGGAAAAGTATAGGTGCCTTTTAATATATATATTTATACTTAGTCTTATTAGAAGAATTCTAGTATATAATAAAAACTTTAATCTATATTTTTATATTCCTAAAGATTACCTACTTTCTATTATAGTATAGATTATCTATACCTATCTTAAAGGTTTTAATATTAGGCTAAAAGTAATTAATATCTATAATATGGACTTTCTTAGCTATTATTCCTCTATCTATAAAGGGTAATTAGCTTAAGAATTATTTTATCTTTATTATTAGTATAGCTAAATTTAGTAATAGTTTAAAAGGAAATAAGAAATAAGCTAGTAGAGCTAGGGTCCTTTAAACTAATAGTATTAGTATTATAAAGTTTTGGCTAAATTTACTTAGCTTTCCTGTAAAAAGGGGGTTTTTCTATGCCTAGTTAGTTAGTTTTAGGATTATATTTATTAGAGTTAGTATTATATTCCCTTGGGATAGGTAAAAGGTTTGGCTATCCTAAACTGTGCCTATAGGATACCCTATTTCTAATAGGGCTCCTATAGTTATTAGCTATAGTATCTATTAGAAATAGAGTTCTGGCTATTAGAAAGTAATTTGATTAATAGTATTAATTATCTATAATTAAATGCCTAGGCTTATTATACTAAGCCTTTTAATTACTTATACTAGTATTAAATCTATTTCTATAGATGCTAAGTTTAAGTTTAGACCCTATCCTTATAGAATTCCTATTCCTATTAGTCTAGTATATTTTTCTTTAATTAATTCTCTTGGTTATAATATTATATCTATATTATATAAAGCTAAAAAGGGAAAATTTTAGGTACTTAGTTTTTAGGGATTAAATATATTCCTTATTGGTAATGGTTAGGAAGTTTCTGCCCTTTTATTATTTTTAATATTATTAATACTACTTTTAGTATTTTAGCTAACTTTATTAATATTATTTTTATATTTATATAATATTTAAGTATTTTTAGCTTTTTCTAAAATATTATTTATAGTCTTTTAAATAGCCTTTAGTATTAGTAGGTCTATTATATTTTAATTGCTTAGGGGGTCCTTCTCTTTAGCTTATTTACTATTAAATAGCTCCTTATTATTATTATATTCATAGGCTATTAGCTTTACTATATCTTAGTATTCTTATAATATTAAAAGCCTTTGCCTATTTAACTAAAGATCAGGATTTTAGTATATTAATATTTTAAATTATTATATATACTATAGGTCTATAGCTATAACTTAAAATAGTGGTTTAGGCATAGGTCTATTATCTCTGGGGTCAAAGATAGTAGCCTATTTACCCTTTTTGCTAGGTATTATATTCTTAAAGTAATTTAAATTAAAAGGTTTGCTCTATTATAGAAATTAGCCTTTAGATAGCCTAAGAGGGTATAGCTATTAACTTAAAGAGTAATTATTATTACTTACTATAGTTTCCTTATTAATTAGATTTATAGGTATTAGTATTAGATCTAATAAGGAGGCTAATATATTTATTAAGGTTAATTACTGGATATTGGGGTCTATATAATACTTATGGCCTATAATTCTTAGGTCCTAAGATATGATTTTTTATATAGCTTGTCTGATTTACTAATTACGCGGCTGGATATGGTTCTTATAGAGCCATATTTAATATATAACCTAGCTATCTACTAACACATATAACATAGGCTAAGGATAAAGAAGATTTCCTTAGGTAATACTATTTTTTATACTATACTATAGAAGTTAGGTTCTTATTTACCTTTTTTTTTAGGAGAGTTCTTATCTTTCTTAGTCTTATTATTAGCTTTAGTATATTCTTTCTTAATCTTTATTATTTCTTAGTATTCTTTCTTAATCTAGTAGATCTAGTTAAGGGTTTTCTTTGATAGGTAGATATCTCCTTATTTATTTATACCTATTTCTTAGATTATAGTATATATATAAGGGTTTACTAAGAAAGATCCTAAGGATATAGGCTAGAAGTTTCCTTAGGAGTAAGTAAATATAGGATATTAGTTATTATCTAGAAGGTATTTTTAGAATAAGTTATTAGTATTTCTACCTTAAGAGCTTAGTTATTTATTAGTAGAATATTATATATATATTATATTACTTTAGTTTTATAATATTCCTTCTTAGGATTATTTAAATTAATATAATAGCTAAGGGGGAGTACTATATTATACTAATAGTAAAGTACTTTTTTATATACTAAAAGGTTAAAATTAATCTTTTCTTCTTAGAGGGGCTTTTCTTAGTATAAAGGATTACTTTATATAGCTAGATAATTCCTTGGCCTTATTTTATATATTCTTTTTATTTATACTAAAAAAGCTATTATTTTACTTATTAGCTTTTTTTTAGTATTCTAAGTATTTTTATCTTTTAATAGATATCTTAGTTTTAATTTTTATTATTTCTTTAGTATACCTTATATATTATTCTTCTAAAGTTTTATTCTTATCTAGGTAGGGGAATATTATAGTAAAGTATTTATCTAGTTTTCTATATACCTTTTAAGGAAGGTTACTAATGGCTATATTAGCTTTAATAATATAGTCCTTAAATATAGCTAGCTAGTCTTAGAAGAAAAACTTTTTATATATATTAGCTAAAGTATATTATATATTTTTAAAGACTTTCTATACAATCTTTAGTTATAGCTAAAAGGTTATTTATAGTATATTATACTATTACTTAAGTTTAGTATATAGGTCCTTAAGTATTAACTTTTTTTCTTTATTTAGGTATTTTATATACTAGGTTTAAGCTCTTCCTTCTAGAAATAATAGTATTTTTAATAATAGTATTTCCTTATATTTTATTCCTTAATTAGTATATAGCTTTAGTACTTTAATAAAACTATTTAAAGTAATTTAAATAACCTTATTACCTTTCTTAATAGAGTCCTCTATAGTAACTTTATTATTTGCTATTAGCTAGAACTTTCTGATTTTATCTGGTCTAAACTAGATATTAGATTAGTATAGAGATTATCTAAGATAGCTTAATATTTCCTTAAGGTTAGTATAAGTTAAGTATTTCTTATACTTACTTTGGTTTAAAAGAGAAGATAGTAGTAGCTTAGGTATAAGATTATAAGTATTTTATAAGGGTAAGGCTATTTTTTGGTCTAGAGGTATTTAGGGAATATTATTTTTTTTTAGAGGTAGATTAAATAATTAAGAATTCCCTTTGGCTATTAGTATTATTATAAAAGAATTATCTTTTATTATTAGTATAGGATTATTGGTAAGTAAAATAATATTACTTTTTTATAAATTTTTCTATTTAATGAATTTGCTTTATATTTGGCTAGATAGGATTAGATTAGCTATAGCTTAAGTTTTGTCCTTAGGTCTAGTTATATTAGTGACTAGACTTAGGTTTCCTTAAGTTATTATAGGCCTTTAATAATTTAGGGTTTTATTAAAGGTATATAGGGTTCCTTTATTAGTTAGGGGAGAGAAAGGTAATAATAATTTAATAGGGGTTTATTTTTTTTGGATTTGCTGGGTAATAGCTTGTAATTATTCTTTTATTTTTGCTTTTGTAGGTATAGAGGTTACTAAAGGGCTTTTGGGAAAGCTTTTTGGTCTAGATAATCTTCTAGAAATAATAAGTTCTTTATCTAGGGTTTACTAGAAAGTATCTATATATTATTTTAGGTCTTTATAATATTTAATTTACTTTTAGTTATTTTGCTATAAGAATAAAGCTTAATAAGTTTTATTTAATCCCCTTAAAGGGATTAAGATTAAGTTATTATTATTCTTACTAATGCCTTTTCCTTTAAATAAATACTTTATTAGTATAGCTTTATAAAGATTAATAGTAGTAAGTTCTTATTCTTTATTGGATCTTTTTTTTCTTAGGCTATATAGGTTACTTTTAGTAAATAGTTTATAGATATTATCTATTTTTATTGTATAGGCTAATAGTAGCTAATAAGCTAGGAATAGTATAGCACTTATTAACTAGAAAATAAGATTTCTTTCTAAAGAAATAAGTAATTGCTATTAATCTACTATAATTAATCTCTAGATAAAGTAAGATAAAGAATAAAAGGATCTATATATACCTAATAACTAGGTATATATATTATTAGGTAAAAAAAAGGATATAAGGTAAAGTATTTTATTATATTTAATATATTTAAATACTATAGATAAAATTGCTTATTTTTTTATTAATTATTTATCTTCTTATTATATATTTATTTTTATTTATATACTTTATATTCTTTCTTTGGTAATATTATAGTAAAATTACTAAGTAACTTTATAGTTATAAGGTTATCCTTTTACTAAGTAATATTATAATAACCGGATAGTAATATTCCCATAGTAGTATAGGAATATGGCTATAACTTTCTTAACTTAAGGGCATATTATTATAGTAATATTACCAAGATATTACTAGGTCTATATAGGGTAATTTCTATGTGACCTGGTCTAGTAGTGATTCCCTTTTTTTTGTAATACCTAGGGCCTATTAGGGCAATTTATTATAGATATAAATAGCTATATTCTATACCTGTTATGTGTGTTAGTAGATAGCTAGGTCATGTATTGAATATGGCTCTATAAGAACTATATCCGGCTGCATAGTTAGTAAATTGGAGAAGCTATATAAAAAATTATATTTTAGGACCTAAGAATTATAGGCCATAAGCATTGTATAGACCCTAATATCTAGTAATTAACCTTAATAAATATGTTAGCCTCCTTATTAGATCTAATACTAATACCTATAAATCTAATTAATAAGGGAACTATAGTAAGTAATAGTAATTGCTCTTTGAGTTAGTAGTTGTGCCCTTTTAGGCTATTTGAAGGCTAATTCCTATAGTAGGGCAAACCTTTTAATCTAAATTGCTTTAAGAATATAGTATTTAGTAAAAAGGGTAAGTAGGCTGTTGTCTTTGACCCTAGAGATAATAGACTTATGCCTAAACTATTATTTTGAGTTATAATTATAGACTTATAATATATATAATAATTTAGAATATTAATATACTAAAATCCTAATCTTTAGTTAAATAGGTAAAGATTTTTAATATTATAAGAATACTAAGATATAATAAAGCTAATAATCTATAAATATAATAATAATAAAGAGCTATTTAATAGTAAATAAGCTAAAAAAGAGGATTCTTTAAGTAATTAAAATATAGTAGACCTATTAGTACTAAAGGCTATTTAAAAGACTATAAATAATATTTTGAAGAAAATTAAAAATACTTAAATACTATATAGATATAAGAGTAATATTAATAAAGTTAGCTAAAATACTAGAAGTAATATTAATAATACTAAAAATAGTAAAAGGGTAGAAATTTTCTAATTATTACTAATAGGGAATATATTTAATCTTTAAAAACTAAATACCTAAAATTTTCCCTTTTTAGTTTTATATAGTATAGATATAATATTATAATTAAGAGAATTAACTGAAGAAGAGTATACTAGATTAATAAGAATAGGAATTTTATAAGGATAGGGTCTAAACTTAAACTTGGTATTTATAGAAATAGATTTAGTATTAGTATAAGTAATTAAGAGGCTTAGTATAATAAGCCTAGGCATTTAATTATAAATAGTTGATGCTATTAATTAGATTGCTTTTTAATAGCTAGAATTTTATTTCTAATAGATATTATAGCTAATAACTATAGGAGCCCTATTAGGAGTAGGGTATTTTATAGGTATAGTGCTATGGTTCCCTTATTAATTGGATTTATAGGTATTGGTATTAGATCTGATAAGGAGGCTAATATATTTATTAAGGTTAATTATTAGATATTAGGGTCTATATAATACTTATAGCCTATAACTCTTAGGTCCTAAGATATAATTTTTTATATAGCTTATCTGATTTACTAACTATATAGCCGGATATAGTTCTTATAGAGCTATATTTAATATATGATCTAGTTATTTACTAATATATATAATAAGTACCCATAAAAATAAAATAAATTACTATTTTAGTGATTTCTTGAAAATGCTAAGACCTAAGCTATATCTATGGGAAAAGTAAATAGGTATAGTTGCTTTTAAAGGTATACTATTTATTTTAAAGGCATATTATTAGATTTATTTTGCCCTATAATAAAGTATAGATAAAAGAAAAAGGTTATTATCTAATATTTAGTATTTAGTCTTAGTCTTCTTAGGGGCATACCCTAAGGTATAAAATATATATAAAGTTGAATTTGGTAATTTATTATTATTATTTAGTATTAAGTAAGTTTTATAGTGAATTAGTTATATTTATTATTAAGAATGAAATTAGTAATATTTAGCTAGATTTAGCTTAGCTAAATCTATGCTATTTATTTATTATTTCTATAATTCTTATTACCAAAAAGAAATAGACTAGTACTATAAATAGTATTATTTTAGTATTAATAAGGTTTTTTATATATATATGTGTATAACTTTTTCCTAGTGGTTCCTTATCTTTTGCCTATTTTATTAGTCCTAAAGCTTTTGCTTTTGCTAGGTTTAGATTTCTAGTGGTATATAGTATTCTATTATAAACTTATGGTAATGTATTTTATTTATATTAATCTTCTTATTAGGTTTATTATTTTTCCTTTAGTATTCTTTTTTTTAATAAGTGCCTCCCAATTAATTTTATATATTTTGAGATATTCTTCTAGAATCTTAGTTACTTTTTTATAGATAATGCTTTTATTTGCCTATTTATTGTCTTTGGCCGTAAAATCTTTTTATTATATAAGGAATTATCTTTTTGGTTTTCCTTTTAATTTTATAATCCTATGATTAATAAGCCTTTTTACTTTCTAGTGGCTATCTCCTATAGGGGCATTAATTGTAACTAGCTTAGGTTTTAGAGTAACTTAGTAAAATAGATCCTTGCTCTATTTTAGTCTATATAATTATAATGTGAATATAATTGGGTATATTTTCTAGTAAGATAAGAAGTCTAGTTTTATTACCTGGAATATTATTTTCCATAGGATTTTAAATAATCCTATTCTTATTAGTAATTATTTCTTTTTAGGCCATCCTAGTAGATAATATCTTTTGTATAATCTAAGGTATATAGTATTGCCTATCTCAAAATTAATTAGTTTATGCTTACTATTATACTTAATCTTTGCTAGTATAGTATTAATATTAATAAGGAACTAAGCTTTTTTATAATAAAGTTTTTTAATTATATTTATTACTTTTATTTATATTATTATATTTATTATACTAGCTATGGTTAAAAGCTTTAATATTAATTATAGTTAGAAGCTATATATAAGTTTATTTGATAATCTATTGATAGCTATTAAGAGATTATTATTTAGGTTATATTAAATTACTGGTATTATATTTGCCTATAATATATTAGGATTTATTATTATATAGTATTTTATTATGATTTTAATGGTTTAGTTCTTTTATTTATTTATACTGTTTATTTGTAAGTAATATACTATTAATATTAGTATCCCTATTATTAAAAGTAATAAAATAGTCTTTTATATTATGCTAGTAAACTTTAGGTCTTAGTTACTAAGTATCCTTCTAGGTATATCCTAATTACTTAAATATAATAACCTTAGTATTACTTTTGCTTATTATGCTATTATATACTTATTATATCCTAGTATTAGAATAGTCTTTTTTGAAAATAGGTAGCTAATAGTATAAAGTATATTTAGCTTATTTATGTCTTTTACTTTTTATATTATTTCTATTATTGCTATTTTTAGTAGATTAGTTATAAAATCTATTATAATAGTATAGAAAGGCTATGGGATAATTAGTATTAATTATAGCTTACCCAAAGGTAACTTTTTACTAATTGAATTCTCCCTATATATAGGGCAAAAAAAGATAAATTTCCTTATTATATTTATTATTTTATAGAAGTAAATATTACTTAGTTCTATTAATATTCTTTTGACCCTAAGGTACTCTTTTGTATTATATATTACTATAAGTACTTATTTTATAGCTAAAAATGGTATATATAATTATTATTATCCTATTTTATCTATATAGTAAAGTAAATTATTTTTAGCTAAATGCTATAATCTAAGAAGTACTTTTATAATTAATTTTGCTATTATCCTTTCTTAAATAAAATCTTAAATCTACTTAAGCTTCTTATTTTTTTTATAATCTTCTAAGATGGTTTTTCTAAGCTTTAGTATTATTATTATCTTAATAAAATTTATACTTATAATATAGGTCTTAGCTTTAAGCTTATTAAAATTATTATTTTTTGCCTAGATATAGTAAGATTCCTTAATAGGTAAGTATAATAATATATCTAGTATTATATTTAGTATTCTAGGTATATGAAATATATATAAGTTAAAAGTAAAGAGGTAGTTAGTATATTTAGCTAGCTTAAGATTAGCTTTATTTAAGTCTATTATATTAAGTAAAGTATATATAAGTATTTCTTTAGTAGTAATATAGTCTATAATAATATTAATAGAAAGGTGGCTAGATTAGGCTATTTTCCTTAATTTTCTTATTGCCTATATTATTATTATTACTTTAGCTTTAGTTAACCTATATTACTATTTTACCTTTAAAGTTACTTGTAATAGGAATAAAATTAGTTTAAGCTTACTTATAGGTATATCCTTCCTAGGGATAGCCTTTTTATCCTAATTAATACTTAATTAGAAGATATAGAGCCTAAAACTGATCTTATAAGTATTGAGTTTAAAAAATAGTGGCCTTATTAGGTTATAGTAATATAGTAATAGTTAAGTACTAAGAAAGATCTTTATATCTTTAAAAGTAGCTCTTTCTTTTTTTATTAGTAAGAAGCTTAGGTTTAATATCTTTTTTTTTTATATAGGCTTTAAAAGTCCTAGTAGTATTACTCTTTTTTCCCTTAACTATTTAAGTAGTGTTATTTTTTGGTCTTATAGTAGTTAGATATATATATTATACTATAGAATTTTATTCTTTAAGAATCCTATTATTTCTATAAAGGTTTCTAGTATAGCTAAGTTCTTTAGTATCTTTATTTTTGTAAATACTATTAATTAATCTCCTATCTTATAAATCCTATTATTATTAATTATATATCTAAGTAATCTTATACTAAGATAAATAAAGAATAATTTTTTTGTTAAGATATATAATCTATTTTTACTAATAATTTTAAGTACTATTTATAAGTATTTAAGATATTCCTTTAATATATTAGAAAAAACTATAATATTATTAATATAGATATAAATAAAATACCTATAGTCCCTAAATATTTGGTCTATATATTATTGCCTAAAAGCTAAAGAGTTCTTATATCCTATAAAGACTATATTAAATACCTTAAGGTTTTTATTAGATATAATAACTATCTAATTTTAGTATAGTCTATAAATAGGAAGTTAATAGAAAAACCCTATAGTATCTATAGATAAAAACTAATTTCTTTTGCAAGTATCTACTATAATATCTAATTAATCTAGTAGTAGATAAGTATTTGATATTATTATTCTATTAAGTAGCCTAAGGTTAATAATAACTTTGTTTTTCCTCTTGTTAGATATTTCTCTCTATATAATAAAAGCAAGGTATATTATAGCTACTACCTTATCAAGGAAGCCTATTTTGCTTAATTTATATAATTCCCTATACTTTTTATTAAGGACTATATAATTTTTAACTCTAAGTAGGTATTTATAGGTGGTTTTCTTTAGGTTTTATTACCCCTTTATAAGTTTAATTTTTATCTTAAGTTCCTTAGGCATAGGGATAATACCTTTGTCTTAGTATATATTGTATTTGTTTATAAGTGCTTATACTTTTAGTATGGTTTTGCTATCTATATTAATAATATTTACTTTAAATTTATTATTAATATTTATGATTTCTTTTAGTCTAGAGATTCTATATCTAGGTATATTTTTATTAACTTTCTTTCTATTAAGGCTAGCTTTATCCCTAGATATCTCCTTTATTTTCTTAGAAATTTTTATTTTATATGCTTTTATTATCTTAAAGTCTATATCCTAAATATCCTCTAGGGCAATCTTATCTATAATAAATATTATATTCTTATTATTACTATAGTTCTTAATATATCTAAGCTTCTTATTATACTTTATAGTTATTACTTTATTTATTATATTGCTAAATTATATTAGTCTTAGTATAGATATGTTTATAGTTGCTTTTGTATACCCTAGTTTATAGGACTTAAAGTAGTAAGTTTTTAATTTACTATTAAAGTTATAATAGGCTATTATATTGGTTTATTTAGCTTTAATAAAAGCTATTAACTTTGGTAGTATTTATATTATTTTTGTGCTTTTTACCTTGTGATTTATTATAGTATTTTGTATATATAGAATTTTAGCTTTAATTATTATTGATCTAGTAGAGTAGAAAATAACTTATAGATTTATAAAATTAACTTTTGCCCTATGCTTATAGAGGAAATTTGTTCTTAGTAGTATTTTAGGAGTAAGGGTATTAATTATATTTGCTATGATTATAAAATGCATAATTATATTATCCCCTCTAATATAGCTAGGAAGGTAGAAGTTAAAAGTAGCTCTTTGCCTTATGGTTATGTCTTTTTTAATATTATTTATATTCCTTGGCTTTAGTTTTTACTATATTATATTCTTTGTGTGTTCTTTTAGCTATTTTTGGTTAGCTAAAATAATTAAAGTATTAGTATTAATATAGATTTAGTGGTTTTTGCTATATATACTAAATTGCAATTTGACTTTGAGATATGTATTAGCTTTGGTTTTAAGGGTTTTAACTATGTTAGGCCTGCTAATGGCTTTGACTATAATTGCTTTCTTTGGTATCTTTGCTTATATCTTGGGGGTTGCTTATCTTTCTTTCTTTTCTATAGTAAGGTAGTAATCTATAAAGGCTAAGTTATATTTGGGGTCTTCCTTATTAGATTCTTTATTTTTATTTTCTCCTTTGCTAGATGAGTTTGCTCTATATTTAATTATATAAAAACTAGCTTCTTTAAGCTTAGTGTATTAGTTAATAAAGTTTATATTATCCTTGTATATTTTTATCTTAGCTTTATAGGCTCCTTGGAAGTTCTATTGCTTTTATTGTTAGTAGTAATGGAAAGGATGGGGCTATTTGTTATTTTTCTTTTCTAGTCCTTTTAGCTTCTAAGGTGCTTTTATCTTTTACTATTTAGTATTAGGTTGATTAAAATTGCTTTTATTTTGGTTACTTTTATTATTATATTTTGTATTTTGGATAAAATTATTTTCTCTTTTTTGGTATTTATTTCTATAAAATTGGTTATTATTTTGATTTTCTTAGTTTGCCTCTTTATATCCCTTTTCCTTAGGGGATAATGAAACTAAAAAGGCCTTTTTCTTATTGGTTTTGGCTGTAAAGTATATGCTTTTATATCTTTAGCTTGCCTAAATTAACTATTGCTTTTCCTTAATTCTTTTTAATCATTTTGATCTAGAGTTGCTAGGTCTTGGCTTTATATATAAGCCTTATAGCTCTAGATCTAGCTTACCCTATAATATAATTAGTAGGTTTATATTTTTTTTAATTCTATTATTTAGCTTATTTAAAAGATCTTTAATATAAATTCTATTAGGGATTTGCTATTTTAAATGTCCTCCTTAGTATAAGCTATTTTGGTTAGTTATTTGGTGGTAGCTTTTAGTATTATGCTAAATTTATCTTTTAATTTTGTGAAAAGTATTAATATATTATTTTGTTAGATTTGCTATTAGTTTATTATATTTAGCTTATTATATTATTAATTTATAGCTTTTCCTTGGAAAAGTATAGGTACTTTTTGATATATATATTTATATTTAGTCTTATTAGAAGGGTCTTAGTATATAATAAAAGCTTTAATCTATATTTTTATATTCTTAAAGATTATTTACTTTCTATTATAGTATAGATTATTTATACTTATCTTAAAGGTTTTAGTATTAGGCTAAAAGTAATTAATATCTATAATATAGACTTTCTTAGCTATTATTCCTTTATCTATAAAGGGTAATTAGCTTAAGAACTATTCTATCTTTACTATTAGTATAATTGGATTTAGTGGTAGTTTAGAAGGAAATAAGAAATAAGCTAGTAGGGCTAGGGTCCTTTAAACTAATGGTATTAGTACTATAAAGTTTTAGCTAAACTTGCCTAGCTTTCCTATAAAAAGGGGGTTTTTTTGTGCCTAGTTGGTTAGTTCTAGGATTATACTTATTAGAGTTGGTGCTATATTTTCTTGGGATGGGTAGAAGGTTTAGTTATCCTAAATTGTGTCTATAGGATGCTCTGTTCTTAGTGGGGCTTCTATGGTTATTAGCTATAGTATTTATTAGAAATAGAGTTTTAGCTATTAGAAAGTAATTTAGTTAATAGTATTAACTATCTATAATTAAATGCCTAGGCTTGTTATACTAAGCCTCTTAATTGCTTATACTAGTACTAAATCTGTTTTTATAGATATTAAGTTTAAGTTTAGATCTTATTCTTATGGAATTTCTATTTCTATTAGTCTAGCATACTCTTCTTTAATTAATTTTCTTAGTTATAATATTATATTTATATTATATAAAGCTAAAAAGGGAAAATTTTAAGTACTTAGTTTTTAGGGGTTAAATATATTCCCTATTAGTAATAGTTAGGAAGTTTCCGCCCTTTTACTATTTTTAATATTGCTAATACTACTTCTAGTATTTTAGCTAATTTTACTAATATTATTCTTATATCTATATAATATTTAAATATTCCTGGCTTTCTCTAAAATATTATTTGTAATCTTCTAAGTAGCCTTTAGTATTAGTAGGTCTATTATATTTTAATTGCTTAAGGGGTCCTCCTCTTTAACTTATTTACTATTAAATAGCTCTCTATTGTTATTATATTTGTAGGCTATTAACTTTATTATATCTTAGTATTCTTATAATATTAAAAGCCTTTGCTTATTTAGCTAAAGGTTGGGATTTTAATATATTAATATTTTAAATTATTATATATACTATAAATCTATAGCTATAACTTAAAATAGTGGTTTAGGTATAGGTTTATTATTTTTGGGGTTAAAGATAATAGTCTACTTGCCCTTTTTGCTAAATACTATATTCTTAAAGTAATTTAGATTAAAAGATTTGCTTTACTATAGGAATTAGCCTTTAGATAGCCTAAGAGAGTATGGCCGCTGACTTAAAGAGCAATTACTATTACTTACTATAGTTTCCTTATTAATTAGATTTATAGGTATTAGTATTAGATCTAATAAGGAGGCTAATGTATTTATTAAGGTTAATTATTAGATATTAGGGTTTATATAATGCTTATAGCCTATAACTCTTAGGTTCTAAGATATAATTTTTTATGTAGCTTATTTGATTTACTAACTATGTGGCTAGATATGGTTCTTATAGAGCTATATTTAATATATGACCTAGCTATCTACTAATACATATAATATATAGTTTAGAATAGTTAAATCTTTTATTTATTCTAAGGGAATATAGTATTGACTTTAGTAGGTATAATCCTAGAACTAATTGGCTAGGTATAGAAAAACCCCCTTTTTATAAGAAAGCTAGGTGAGTTTGGCTAAAACTTTATAATACTAATACTATTAGTTTAAAGGATCTTAGCCTTATTAACTTATTTTTTATTTTCTTTTAAATTATTACTAAATCTAGCTATATTAGCAGTAAAAATAGAATAGTTTTTAAGCTAATTATTCTTTATAGATAGAGGAATAATAGCTAAGAAAGTCTATATTATAGATATTAATTACTTTTAGCTTAATACTAAAACCTTTAAGATAGGTATAAATAATCTATATTATAATGGGAAGTAAGTGGTCTTTAGGAATATGGAAATATAGATTAAAGCTTTTATTATATATTAAGACTCTTTTAATAAGACTAGGTATAAATATATATATTAAAAAGTACCTATGCTTTTTTAAGAAAAAGCTATAAATTAGTAGTATAGTGGGCTAGATATAATAGACTAATAGTAAATCTAGTAAAGTAATATATTAGTGCTTTTTATGGAATTAAGAGATAAATTTAGTATAATACTAGAAGCTATTATTGAATGGCTAATTAAGGTAGCTTATACTAGGGAGGATATTTAAAATAGTAAATTTCTAATGGAATTTATATTAAAGGTCTTTTAAATAAGCTAAGTAATAGGATTAAAAGAGAATATAAACCTACTAGTTATATTATAGGGTAAGCTAGATCTAAAGCTATAAGGTTTATATATAAAGCTAAGACCTAGTAACTTTAGATTAGAATAGTTAAAAAAAGTTAAGAAAAAGTAATAATTAATTTAGGTAAGCTAAAAATATAAAAGTATATATTTTATAGCTAAAATTAATAAAAAAAAGGCCTTTTTAGTTTTATTATCCTTTAAGAAAAAGAAATATAAAGAGGTAAACTAAGGAAATTAGAATAATAATTGATTTTATAGAAATAGATACTAAAAAAGAGAGAATAGTTTTACTTAGAATATAAAATATAATAATAAAGGTAATTAGAATAAGAGTAATTTTAATTAACTTAATATTGAATAGTGGAAGATAAAAGTATCTTAGAAGCTAAAAGGACTAAAGAAGAGAAATAATAGATAGTTTTATTCTTTTTATTATTATTAGTAATAAAAGCAATAGAACTTCTAAGGAGCCTATAGAGCTAAGGTAAAGATATATAAGGATAATATAAACTTTATTAATTAATATACTAAGCTTAAAGAAGCTGGTTTTTATATAGTTGAATATGGAGTAGATTTATCTAGTAAAGGAGGAGATAAAGATAGAGAATCTAATAAGGAGGACTCTGAATATGATTTAGCCTTTATAGATTATTATCTTACTATAGAAAAGGAAGAAAGATAAGTAATTCTTAAGATATAGGCAAAGATGCTAAAGAAAGTAGTTATAGTTAAAGCTATTAGTAGGCCTAATATAGTTAAAATCCTTAAGACTAGAGCTAATATATATCTTAGAATTAAATTATGATTTAGTATATATAGTAAAAATTACTAGGTCTATATTAATATTAGCACTTTAATTATTTTAGTTAACTAGAAATAGCTAAAAGAATATATAGAAAATATAATATAGTAAGAACTAGAGCTAAGAAATATAAATAATATTAGAGAAGATATAATTATAAGGCAAAGAATTATTTTTAACTTTTATTTTTTTTAGCTATATTAAAGGGGATAATATAATTATATATCTTATAATTATAGTAGATATAATTAATATCTTTATTTCTAAAATATTATTAGAAATAAATTTTCTTTATAAGTATAAAATAAAAATTAATTTTATAAATCTATAAGTTATTTTTTGCTTTGCTAGATTAATAATAATTAAAGCTAAAATTCTATATATATAAAATACTATAATAAATTGTAAGGTA
>JAKZGU010000306.1:0-16535 GCA_022837005.1 Calonectria pteridis
TAACCTAAAGTATTTTAATTACTATATATTAAATAATATCCTCTTTTACTTTAGCCCCTTAGCTAATATTATTTTATCTTTTTTATTTATAATAAAACTTAATATTATAGAAATACTAAGAGATATAATTCTATTAATCTTAATAAAGTATACTTTCTATTTATTAATTAAGAAAAGACTATAATAATTATATAGCTTTAATTATATAGATTTACCCTATATATTAGCATATATATATATAAATTATAAGGTATAAGAGTAAATCCTAAAGAAGATAGCTTTAGAGCTTTATAGTAATTATTTTATCTTAGTAGAGGGAGGTATATTTATTTCTATGTATTATAATCCCTATAGTATATATATATAGCTATTAAGGTATTAGTTACTTAGCAATATAACCTTATTAATAAAGGTAAAAGAGTTTAATCTTATAGGAAATAAGATCCCTAAGGTTATAGCTAAAATAAAAACTAAATTAAATTATATAAGTAAGGTAATAATTAAATATACTAAATTAATTAATTAATAAATAAATTAATATAATTTTTACTAAGAGAAAAAAATAATAAGTTTAATTAGTAATAAATTAATAAAATAATATAATAAATATAAAGCTTTTACTTAGATATAGCCTATATATATATATATATATATAAATATAATAGAGATTATTTACCTTATTATAAGTCTATTCCTATTAATACTAAAAAAAACATATATATAAAACCATATCACAATTAACTAATACTACCCTAATGCCACTTACCTTTTTCATTCAAAAACCAAAACACAAAATACAAACTCTTTTGTATATAATATTTATATAATATTCACATAAGTTCACATGGAATTCACATGCAATTCATATGACTTAGGCCAAAAAACAGCAAGCAGATGCAAGCCAAACCAAAATGCATAGCATATAGTCTATAGCCTATAGCCTATAGCCCATAGCTTATAGCCCACAGCACATATAGAGCAGGGTAAGGTAGGGCAATGAGGACGCTGGGCCATAGCCAATAGATCTAATTCTCATTCCTTAATAGCATAGATCTAATTCTCGTTCCTCAATAGCATAGATCCAATTCTCGTTCCTCGATGGCATATTATGTTAATATTATATAACCTAACTGCCCGGTCTAGTCTGATTAGCTCGTTGGGGCCTGGGTTAGCTAGCTGGGTAGGTTTGTTAGGTCGGTCGGTTGGTCGGTCGGTTGGTCAGTTAGTTAGCTAGCTGTTTTAGCTGAACCCGTCAACCTGCTGTTGGAAGTCGGGCCTGTTGATCTAGCTGTTGCAAGCTGGGTCAGTCAACCTGTTGTTGAAGGTCAGATCAACCTAGCCCCCGCCGCCGGCTACGATGACTGCTGTTGCAAGCCAGGCCCGTCAACCTAGCCTCTGAAGGTCGGGTCGGTCGGTCAGTCAGTCAGTCAACCTGCTGTTGGAAGCCAGGCCCGTCAACCTAGCCTCTGAAGGTCGGGTCGGTCGGTCAGTCAGTCAGTCAACCTGCTGTTGGAAGCCGGGCCCGTCAACCTAGCTGTTGCAGGCCGGTCTGTTCAACCTAGCCCCTATAATAACCCCCTGTAACCCCCTGTAACCTCGTTCCTCGAGGGCAGTTGAATTACGGTGAGCGCCCGGAGCCTGCGGAGGACGTTCACCGTAATTCTTCATGTCTCTAATACACACAAAAAAATAGGTCTTCTATAGCCTGACAAAAAAGAACAGCTAAATGAATTACCAAAGTTGTGTGACTGGGTCAGCTTTTTTCTGTTAGGCCAGTGCCTGTGTACACCATCTTGCCCAGAAGGTGACCATTTTGAGGGTGGGTCGGAGCTAATTACTTTCATCGGCTACCAAAGTAGTGGTGTGGGGGCCATGATAACACGAGAACCTTAATAACACGAGAAATATAGTTTGCTTACATATTAATCAGTTAGGTAAGCAGAGACAGGGTTAAGATGGTAGTGAATATCTTTATCAAATTTCAGTTGCAGGTTAACACTATAGTTAAAATTCCACAATAAATCCACTACTATGAAATGTTATATGTAAGTTAGATCAAATGATAGTTCAGCATGTGATTTGATTATTTCTATAAGTTTTAGGTAATCTTTAATAGAGCAATAATGCTAAAGATATTATAGACTAACTACTAAACTTACTGTAAAGATGTAAAGGATCAATATGGTTCAAAGGGTCCCAGCATTAGACATCCTATCAGGCTCACCTTGCGAGATGCATAAAACATTCTGAAACCCCAACTGAGCCTCTTCATTTAAACAGGGTCCAGATGCTTGGGCTGATAAGTGCGGGCGACAAGTCGAGGCTAGGGCGGGTGGTTAGCGTAAGTTGTTTTCGAAGCAGCTGCTATTGGGCCTCGGCGTTCCCTATAAAGTGGATTAATCTCGAAGATAATTTACATACTGTATTTCTGGGGCGACCTTGACTTTCGCCATACCATGTGATTGGCCGGCAATCATAAAGTCGATCGGCGACAAGTGGTATGAATAGGTCTGTCTGATTACAAACATGTAGTGGGAACGTTAACACCATACGCGAGACCATGTATGCCAAGAATTATAGTATCTATGGCTGGTGTAGGCTCTACTCGATGATTCCAAGAGCTATCATGAAGCATCTAGCAACGGGCTGCTGTTTGTGTTGGACCCTGGTCGTCGTATAGCCCAGTTTGACTTTGTCACCCGTCCGCGGGGCCCGATGGCGCTGGTTGGTGCGGTACTAAAGACCCTTACCTGAAGCCGCGCTTGTGCAGCTGAAGACTAGACAACCGGTTTGAAATGAGCGGCTCTCAACCATGTGAAGAAACTAACCTAAAAATGGTTGAAACCATCAAAATACCCCTGGCAGGATTGACTCGTCGCAGCCTTGATAGGGTATCTCTTGGCCTCGGCATGCGAAGCGGGTCTAGAAGCATTTGTGTTTTTCTCTTCTTACGGACGTGCCCACCACGAACCCACATATACATTTAACTTTAACTCTACAGTTCCAGTCAGTCGGACCGAGTAGTGAGAAGTGCAGTACAGGCCATAGTTTTGGGGTGCTATAGCAAGGCAAAGCTATACGAGAGGAGCAGCCCTATCTTGATTAAGTAATTGGGCGTTTATAAGTAGAAGGTTCAGCAATATAAATACCTATAACCTACCTCTAAAAGCTCAACAGAAAATTATCATAATCACATCTCTTTCTCTTACAACTCTCTTCTGATCTCAGTTACAAACTACTTTTCAAAACAACCCTTGCCTTCCTCAGTCAAGATGAAGTTCTCTCTTATCACCGCCCTTTCACTCATCAGCCTTGCTGCGGCTGGCCCTGTTGCGCAGAACGGGCCATACATCAGTTATCAAGGTCTCAAAAGAGATGGCACTCCTTGCTCCCTGGTGAATGAGAGCTGGCAGAACTGCCGTCCTCGTGCCTATGCCAATGATTGGTCTCGGGGTTGCGAGGCGGTCTTCCATTGCCGTGGTAGCGACTACCCTCCTGGTCCCTCTAATTAGGGAAGACCTGATTAAAGCAGGTTCTTTTGTAAGTATGCTTGAAAACCCGCCATATATAGACCTACAGTTAACCAGTAATATAGTGTTACGACCCTAACGGTTACATCACAAGAACGGACCTACCTCTTTACATTAGACTGACCTTCCAAACAGTTCAGTCTAATAATAAGATAAGGACTGATAACTCTCATTCTACCGTCTATTTAAACTGATGTATAAATATTATTAATCTGCTAGAGATTAACTATATTATTCTATTTGTCTTGACTAAGACGTCTAGTACATAGATTATATTTATTTGCATTTTTATAGATCTCAGCTTCTAGGCTATTAATAAAACTTCTTTATATTAATTCAGCCTGTATAGAGTTTTAAGAAATAATTAAATCTGCTAATATATGTATTTTCCCTATCAAGCTAAGCCTATAGTCGCTCTATCCTTTTTACTTTGTCTTGTAGTCAAGACAGGTCGTTTCCCTGGCCAAGAGACATGCGATTGACGTAATAATCGATATCACTCGTCATAGCCATTTCATTTTCCAACACTTATGTCCTGCCTAGTGTGTGATAAACAGCTCGAATTTCCCAACACCGCAAGCGATGTGCTTTTTTATGAATCACAATTACAAGGACCGGGCATTATCGGGGCATATAATTCTTAGAAACACCGTAATTAGTGGGAAGGATTTTATGCTGTGTTTTAGTGTAGTACGTGCTGAGGAGTCCGTGTCATGGTTCGGGTATATGTATTTGGGCCCATCAGTGATTCGTGCTTTCAGTTTGACAGGCCTGCGAAATTCTCTTCACGTGCATGAACCGAGCAGAAATAATCACTACCTACACAGCCTGAACTGCTAAATTTGAAGCCTTATGTGACAGCGGGCACATTTGCCATCGCCAGTTTCCGTTGCCCTCTAGTTTGCCAAGCATCAGCCGCTCGATAATGTTGAACCATCAGAGTTACATGAGTCAAGATGGTAGATCTATTACCGCGGAACTTCGGGTTTGCCCGGCAATGCGAAAAAGCGGTTACGTGGATCAACTTCTAACAGGGAAATCTCAGTTTGATTCGATAATTTTTGCGGATTGAGAGGTGGAAACCCCGTCATCAGACTGTATATGAAAAGGCTGTTACCAACACAGAAATACTTTTAAGAAAACACCACCAACACAGCCCAGTCCACTCCATCGTATCTATTATCAAAGATTGGGTTGCCTCTGATTCAATAACCCGAATATCGAAATCGTAAAGATGGGTTCTGTCTCTTATCACCACACTGTTTCCCAAAGGGACTCAGAGAACATCAAAAGCGCGCCATTGTATTACCGCAATCCAGACAAGAAGGCGCCCGTAACTGATGATTTCATGTACAACTTCAAGTGAAATCAACCACTTCCGCTCCATAGCGATGACGCAGACATCATCGACTTCACCGCCGAAGACGATAAGCACAAACATGTCATTGCCGATCAGTTTGTCAAGGAATTGGAACAGATTATTCAGAAAAAAAAAATTCCGAGGCTTTTACCAGCTTGTTTTTAGCTGATGGTCGGTTTTCCAAGCTCTGTATTTATTACTTTGGTTGAAGTATGCATCCAATCCTTATGTATACAGGCGTCTAGAGAGACAAGCTCGTTTTTACATGGGACTAACGTACCTTCAATACGGCCCCAAAGATTAAAAAGGCACAGCGTAGTTGTTTCCTCGTACTCAGAGTTGGAACTACAGCTTCATATACCCCAGACCCTCAATTGAGCGGCCATATTCAGATCTGGTTTGGCTTCAAATTTGGTACTCGTTTGACACTGACCTCACCCATGTGAGTGCGGTCTTGAATCTTGTTAAGACTAAATCAAGGTACACGATTTGGACCTTGCATACAGTTATTCAGGGTGTTAGAAAGTTCCCTGAGATCCCATGTAAGGATGGCCATATGACTAGTTTTAAGTCATGGCAGGACCAAAGAGCAGAGGATGATAACCTTGAAGGTGTTGAGCCTGAAGTGATCGTCATTGGCGGCGGCCATTGGTATGTTAACTCCGAATGACTACAAAATGAAAGCACCCTAATTGCGTAGATAGTGGTCTTCAAATTTCTGCGAGGCTCAAGGCTTTGGGCGCCACGACGCTCCTCATCTAGCGTAACAGATATGTGTATCTCTCTCTTCATCTCCCCCACTGGACAGATCATTTCACTTACTTCTCATTTTCTGACCACTGGTCAACATATACACTGGCTGGCAAGATGGGGGACTGGCTTGAGTGGTATGCCAGCGCTATGGAGCTGTCTATGTGGAATGACTCAAATATTGCATCTGCTAAGATGGACTCTAAAGGAAAGTGGCAAGTTACCGTTGAACGCGGTACAGACAACGGTAAATCCACTCGAACTTTCCATCTAAAGCAGGTTATATTTGCCACATCGCTCGCTGGCGTTCCGTTTGTACCCGAGATTCCGGACATGTACAAACTCAAGAGCACTATTAAACATTCAACCCAACATGATTCAGCCCGGGGCTGGGTTGGTAAGAAGATTCTAGTGGTCGGAACATCCTCATCTGGATTTGATACGGCCTTTGATTTCGCCCTCGGGGGCATCGATGTCACTCTGTTGCCAAGATCCCCTGCCTATGTTATGTCTCTGGATGAATCATTTCCTGGTGTATGCTCGCTCAATTGAACAAGTGCAAAAAAGTCCTAACCCGTATAGCTGGTCGCTCCGCTCTACGAACCCAAGAACGGCAAGAGGCCTAATCTGAACGAAGCAGACAGAGTAGCACACAGCCTGCCTACTGGTCCTCAAGAGGAGCTGTTCCGCAGAACAGCTCAAGATATCTGGAATGCCGATGCTGAGCTGATTGCCAAGATGGAGAAGGCTGGTTTTAATGTATGGCGTGGTCAGCGAGATACTGGTCCTCACACTCTTGCGTACAATAGAAATGGTGGATTTTTACTTTGATGCCGGTGCTTGCAAAGCAGTCATTGATGGTGGCATCAAGGTAGAGCAAGGATACATCTCTCGGTTCACTGAGAGCTCTGTGATTCTCAATGGTGAGCGTGAGCGGCAGTATGAACTTGTCGTCCTGGCTACTGGATTTTCTAACACCATTGAGTTGGTGCAACAAGTTTTCGGAGACGATATTGATGATCAATTTAAACCCATATGAGCTATAGATGAAGAGGGTGAGCTTAATGCGGCTTGGAAATTCACCGGTGTTAAGGATCTACGGCTGATGGTTGGTTCTCTTCAATCTGCTCGTTTCCACTCACGTAAGTTGGCTCTAAGAATTAAGACAACCCTGGAGGGAATCAGTCCCAATCCATACCTAGAGCAAAAGTATTAATAGATTTGAGTATGTATTAGGATGTGCTCGCAGAGCGGCAAATATAGTGTTTCCATTGCTTAGATGCATCGTAGTCCTGTGTCATCACAGATCATCTCCTGCACTAGTCGCGCCATCATTTAACTTTAATCATACAATGAAGAAGCCATTCTACGATGTCACCTACGTATCAACTTAGGAGTGTGCGTGTTATAGTTTACTTTTGGCAAACTGAAGATAGATCATGAATTAAGCGCTTGCCGATATCAGTGGCGGTGTTGAAATGGGCGCCGCTTGAATCTGCTTTTAGCTCAACGGAGATTATTTGTGAGCTTAGTAAGTACCAAGTGCAAAGCTTCTTGATTCCTCCCAAAAAAAAAGTTTGAGGTCAAACAGAGTAGATTAGTTTTTGGCGACAGGCCTTGGGTTTGACCCACCTAGGGAGATCCAAACATCAGCGTCAACCTCAACACCATTGCTGGTGGAGGCGACAAAAGTATTAGCAGATCCAAGAGATCTACTACAACGGCGGGATCTGAGCGTCTGGCTAAACAAGCTGTAGGCTAAGTTCAAGTCCATGATATCTCCATTAACCTAGAGGTCGACTGAATACATCTTACTGGACTCCATGAAAATGAAGTGGAGCGAGCGGTAGGGCGGTCATGAGCGGCAGAATGACTCAGCAGCACGTGAAATCACCAAGAGCCAAATCAATGAAATTAGCCGTAGTTCAGCCGTGGTTCCCACCTTAAATCACCCTCCCGCCTCCTCCATCATCAACCATATGCCCAGGCATCATGGCGAGCAGTCCCCCAACCGGCGACGACTCGACACAGCCATTTTCATGGTCTGGGTTAGTGAATCAACTCCCGAGCGAGCCTACAGGCGCGTCCGTCTGCGTGGCCAGCCGTGCCACTCTGCTCGATGGCGCGCTGCGTCAAGAATGCTCCCTCGCAGCTGAGACCAGGAAATGCCGACTCCTACTCACCAGGTGCGCCTGCTGAAAGGACCGGGGTCTCGGTGGCCGCGAACAATGAGTAGCGGGTTTGTCGCGATAACCCGCGTAAGGTCTTCGCAAGCGACTCTGCTTGCGAGGCCTTGCTCTTTGTCTGCCTCCGTCTGCAGTGCTTTCTTGATTGCAGTGTTGCCTCGTGCGCTGAGCGGCGGGACTTTTCTTTGAACCAATTCTCCGCGTTGGGGGAATGCCATGCACATATCAAATGCACATGGATCAAAGTGGAGTCTGTTCTTGCTTGTTTATTGTACACACTGACGCGTTCTAATTCTAGGCATCCTTGGATAGCTAACACGAAGGAGAATGGGGATGATCACGATATATCTACTGTTTCGGGTTCTAGCGAGCAAGGAGGAGAAGATTTTTGCAAGATAGACCTGACCTGTCGACCTAGCGTTGTGACATGGAAGGCGAACGACGGCCGGGAACAATCGACCCAGAATCTATCCCTCGACCTGTATTTGGATACATCTACCAACACAGCCTTCTTCAAACTGTACGGCTACATCTATCTCAAGAAGTCCCGTAATCAAAACAGGCAGGCCGTTTATCTCTTTATCTATCCTGAAAATATTCAGATGATAACATGGGATACCACACGCAATGCCTCGCCCACGTTGCAAGAAACAACCAGACTCAACGATTCTTTATTGTGCTTCTCAATGTCACAGCCTCCCAGTCTCGTCATCCCGAAAGATCGCGTCCTAGAGTCGAAGAATAAAACCCAAGATTTATTCGACTCGATCCAAGCCCTCGCTAGAACGACTACTTTTACCGCCCACATCGGCGATATGGATACGGATCTACATACGCGACAACAATTGCAGTCGGTAGCGTACGCTTTTTCTGAGCAGAGATCCAGTCGACTGCTTGTGAATAACGAGCGCGCAAATCTCACTACCTTGTATGCAGGTAGTGGCGGTGAAATTGTTATCTTGGATGGGCTTGACTCGAAGCCCAGTTCTGACGCGGGTCCACCCCCAGCGTACAACGTTGCTCTCAGTTCTGGCCAACCCTCTGGTAAGTATCACTAGACATTGATACAATACCTGAAGTTGTCTAACTCTCCCCAAGTCAAAAAGCGTCGACGCACAAGCGACCCCTCTTCCAACATATCGGAACCCATTTGTTCCATCCTTAAATCGATATGTAACAAGCTCGACAACATCCAGCACCGCCTGGACCAGCTTGAAGAACAAGTTTCGAGTAACCGTCGTTGTTCATGCCGGTATGATACAGAGGAGAGGGCAGACCTTCTGCAGAGCATTGACGACCGAGTGGAGAATTCAATGTTGGACGTACAGTTCGAAGTGCAAGATCAACTAAATGATACAATTAGCGAGGCCAAGAGCGACATCGAACAGCTGAAGAATGATACCCAGGAGACGATAAAGCAGCTGGTCGATGAAAGCGTCAAAGGCGTGTTGGATAATGCAAGCCTTGAATTCAATGGAAGAGTGTCGTTGAAATTATAAGCGAGAATCTGCTGCTGGACTGTCGTGTTAGACAAAGGTCCATTGATCAACCCTGGATCGCTTCTCGTAGTAACGGACCACTAGCTGTTAAATAATTAAAAAAGCCGTATTCAATAACGGAAACCAGCATTGCATGTCCCACCTGGATTGCGTCCTGCAGACTTGATCATGGTGCGCGGCTAGTTTCTGTAACGTGCACTCACTCGTGGTTATTCCAAACTGTGTTACTGTCGACGTAGAACAAGGTATTATTACTAGGCGTAATTTGAGGCGTTGCGGAAAGTAAATGGTGCTAATTAGAAAAGAGTGTTGGTTGTCTGAGTGTCAACTCAGACAATTGTGGGTTCTCGGCGGGTGGTTACTACTGTGATCATTGATTGCCGTGCTTACTGTGTATTCAACGTGCGTTATGCCTTTATGTATGCTCTCAAATACTGGACCGAATAGTCTTGTTTTTATTTGACTAACTATATATAAACGGTTTGCTTTAGCATCAGGGAGAGTAGTATCTCAAGAGGTGCCTTGAGAGTTTCTGGCTCGGCCGTGTCTGGTTTTGGGGTTTATCCGTACAGAGAGATGTTTTACAGAGGTGTAGAATTGAAAAACAATAATTAAGAACTTAATAACCGGTAATTTATTAAATGAAAAAATTTAACATGAATTAATTAACGGAAATTGATCTGCTCTCTCCATTTTTCTATTTCTAATTGAAAAGTATCTTGCCTCATAGGGCTGAAGATTAGGGTCGGTATGCAATTTGCAGAAACCGCTATGCGTGATTAATAATTACCATTGACTTCCTTGCATCCTGTGATATTTTACACGATCCAAAAGGAAAGAACAAAGACCGCGATTGTGTACAACGTTAATAGTGAGTAGTAAGCCTCATGCATCCAAGTCCCCCATCCTTGTTGGATGACCCTCGCTTCTGGCTTGGGGTATGCGGCACCAGTCTTGGGGTCTCGATCAAGGAGGTCCTCGCGCGGGGGGCAGTTAGGTGGCGAAATAGCGTAGGAGATAGGGGTCCAGCATGACAAGACGCTTGAGAGCCAAATGATAGGTGGCCAGCCAGCGTGGGTAAGAAGTGCGATCAACAGGTCGATTGTACCCTTGCTGTCATGCACATTCCAATACGTGGCCATGGCCACAGAAGCGAGAACAAAGAAAATGAACAAAAGATGGATGTAACATTGACAATCCCAAAGGGTGACTTTGAGACGTCGCCATAAAGGAGCGCGCCTCTCGGGGTCACGTTCATCAAGTTCGGCTTTCTGAGAACCCGATGACGTGAAAACAGCCACCTTTCCACCGAGCCACGAAGGAAGGAGGAATGATCGAACAATAGAAATCGATTGGACTGGATAGTATTAGTAGTGGAATTTCGACACCAAGGACAAGGAAACGTACAAATGGCCATCCACGCGACAGCTCGAGCCTCGCGTTGACCAGTGAGATAACCGCTGGGGATGTAGGTGATGAACTCGTTCAGTCTGTTGAGAAGGTGAGAGGCAAACCAGATTCGAATCAACCACCTGAGTTGATCATAGCTGCTGAAAGGAACAAGGTTACCGCCGGAGATCAAGACGATGGGCGACGTGAACATGGACAAAACAATCACGATTGTGAACAGAGCCGAGACGGTGTATACAAATCCGCAAAGCCGTTGAAAAAATGTCATTCTTCGGACCAGCGGGCCATAGATACAGAAGCGGAGCTTTAGTGAAGTTTGAACAGTTCCAATAGTCTGGTAGGTTCTTAGCAATGTTTCCTTTTAATATGTCTACGGGTTCAAACATACCCATCGAGTGCGTTGCTTCAAGTGGCTTGTCAAGGAGTCAGGAACGGTGCCGAACTGCAGGGGCTCGTGGACAAAGGCCGTGTTCCAGCCGGTTCCCAGAAGCATGCTGGAAGTGCAGACATCTTCGGCCAAGGATCCTGTAGGGAAGCCGCCGATAGAGTCCAGTGCCTTGCGGCGCATGATATATCCAGACCCTGTGCACCAGGCAACTCCCAATGTGTCTTTCATCGGCTCGGATACGTGGACGAAGAGGTCGAGACTTTGGCAAAGGGGGTCATCTTTGGGAACGTTATAGAATAGCTGTTTTCCCGTCATGAATTAGCCACATGAACACCAAAGCTACCAAGGGGATAGTCGGCTCACCTGGGGAGGACAGGCCATGGAACACTTGGGGTCTTGAATCATGTGAGGAATAAGAGCTCGCAGCCAATCTCTTTCAGGAATCATGTCGGCATCTAAAGCTGCAAAGAAGTTGGCAGCACCGCCAGGAAGTGACTTGGTTTCATCGAGAGCATAGTTGAGGTTTCCTGCTTTGAAATGATGAGGGACCCCAGGATACTTGGGACGGGTGCGGTAGTAAAGGTTGTCAAAGAGCTCAAGAGCTGTGCGCTCAGTCTTTTCCTTGAGAGTAGTAGAGGCTCCGTCGTCGCAAATGATGACACGGAATCGAGACCGCGGCCAGTCGATATTGCAAGCCGCTTTCGCAGTATCAAGGACAAGATCATCGTCCTCTCCACAGCAGGTGATGACGACGTCCACTGAAGGAACATTGTCGCCGAGAATGCGCAGCTTTGGGCGTCGTCGCATTCCCAAAGCATGTAGGCCCCAGAGGCGATGCAGAAGCATGGGGATTAATACACAAATCTCGGAGGCGATGAATACCCAGGCCATGTAGTAGGTCTTGTGGGCTTGACGCTCAGCGGAAATGGTATACATGATGCGCAAGACAAAGTAGACAAAGTACATGACAATGGTGAGGAATACCACAGGACCACTTACGCGATAGGCCCATCGCTTCCACTTGCTCATGAATTCGATGTCATCGTGCTTAGCTAGACGTGTGATCTTGTAGTCATCCTTGCTCTCACTCATGCCTGGCCGGATGAAGGGCCTGGTTGGCTCTGAGGAGAATCGTCGACCATCAAACGATCCGGCATAGCCAGATGCATGAACCACCCTTACTTCATTAACTTGGATGTCCAGTGGATTATCACGAGCTTGGAGAGGGTCAATGGCATGGATGGCGTTGGTGATGGCGGCAGTGGCACGCTTCACTGAGGTGCTACGACCAAGGGCCGATGCCAGTCCTCGGGCGTTGTCATCTTGGTTTTGGTTTGCCGTTGATGATTCACCTCGTTCGGTAGCTTTTTCCAAGTCAAATTCATCCCATTGAGACTCTTGGACCATCTACATTTGTTAGGGAAGGGATGGTTTGGGTTCCATGTTGAGTGTGTTACTGACAACTTTCTTGGGCTGTATGACTGCGACATCATCTTCGGTATCAATACAATCTGTTGAGGACCCTGAGTGCTCTCGAACATGATTTGTCTCATATTCACTTTCAGTCGTTGAAAGTTGAGCGTTGGAGTTGCTGAAAGGGTTCACCAGTTCCGGTGAAGGTCCCCTGGAAGGCTCTCCTTGGTACTCACTTCGTTGGGGTCTCTCCAAAGACATGATTACAAGGGAAAGCTAAAAAGCTCAATACCTACTGCGATAAAGCACCCATGGTGTGACGGGATTCATTCTTATAGCTGCCGCCCAACATATGGCCAGGCCGCGCAAGACTGTCAAAGATAGCACAAGGCCTTGCATGCTGCAGCCCTGGGAAGCCATAGATAGCCAGGGGTCGGGTGGAGTGATGCAAAAGGGATACCAAATCGGATTCCATGATTGAAACGTTTTCAAGATGGTCACCTCGGTTGCCACTGAAGACTTAGACCCGCTGGGATATGGAGTTGGGGTTTCGCTTCAGCTCTTGCACAGCCTTGATAACGTCACGCCCCCAGAACGCCCGTCGTCATGACGGGACAGCAGCCACTCATAACATTCAGGAGTGGGTCGAGTATGTTCGAAAAAACGCCCGTACTTTTTTTTGATGTGATGAGGGGCTTAGTTTCCGCTCATCATTGCGGTATACTGTCAAAACCATGCCCAAGATAAGAAAGACCTCAAGGACGCCACCCCTTGGCTCTCAATGTTACGGCGGTGGTGAGTGCCTTGCAGAAAAGGAATCACGGCGTTCCCTCAAATTTCCAATTGCTGAAGAAGCACAGTCCTTATCTAGTGCTACACAGTCTCGTTGGTGCTACGAGGACTCGTCATCCTTTGCCCTACGGACAGGGATCTACGATATGCACAATGAACACGCGTACTGTGTGTGCCGTACAACCACACAGTTTGCCTTGCCTCGTTGTTGTTCCATCTGTTCTGCCCCCTCCCCCCAAAAAATGATCTCGTGCTTTTATTCATTTAATTAATCGAAAAAAAGTATTCTCTGTACTATATTCTGTCTTTCATCCGTGATGCAATGGCGAAGGGTGATGAGGCGATATTTTATGCCGTCGGAGCTTTTCCCACGCATTGAACCCACTTGGGGATGTTATCCAATCTTCGTTCCACTTCTGAGGTTACCATGACGGACAGTCGGGATCAAAGTGCCGAGCGGATTTCCACGTTTTTGCACCGTATGTCCCGGGCAATCGCCCCACGCACAAGAAGTTGCGGGCAAGGATACTAGTGCTGACAGCACTAGAGCCTTTAGTAACGATCTGAAGATCCTCAGTGTGGAGTTGATCTTGGTACCAGTAGCTGTGCAAAGGGTGGCTTTGGAAGACCAAAACGCGTTTGACTGTAGACCACAACTACGCCAAGGGCATGCAATGTGATGAAATCGGCGCAGACGAAAATAAAACAAGCAACAACAAAAGGAAGTCTCTTCTTTTCGAATATATATCACATGCATACGAGTGTTATGGCAGCTGCATTTTCTTTTTGGGTGCCGCCAACTGAGGCCTTATTTGTGGGTCTACGGTTGGGGAGATCTCACAAAATAGTACGATACCCCTGCCAGCTTTTTTTAGTGCAGGGCTTGAAAGTGCAGGTTAGCTCATGATGGTGGGAAGCATGCTGGTGTTCCTTTCACCAAACCATCCCTTCATCCGTCGGGCTGATTCCATATTTTGGTGCCAGCAAAGGACCTTTGGATCGGCAAGTTTGACGTCAAATTGACCGAAATGACTGAGACAGCTCTTCGTTGCTTTGCATCTCATTATGCAACACTCGCCTCACAAGAGTCATTAGTGTTTAGCGCAGTCGCAGTCGCTAAATGATGATGATGATGATGAGGAGGGTGATGATGATGTGACGAGCACAATCATTCAAACGATCCATCTCGATTGGCCAATGAAGTGTGTAGGTAGAGCACCGTGATGAATATCATGCACACATGTCCTTATCGTTTGGCAGAAATCGTGCAGCTCGTATTTTTCGATGGTACCTGGGCCGCATCTTCTAGTGTTTGCAAAGTACCTAGGCATTTATCCCCACAGTCTGTGCACACCACCCTCCAAGTTCTTATCAGGTCTCTAAGTTTGCCTTCATCACATTTTCCGGGACGAAGCATTGTCCAGTTCAGCACTCAACCCCCCTGTCCGAGGTCTAGTGCGTTGAATTGTGCTATCTTTAAACTGCACAACACTATCCACCGTCGCACATGCTATGGTAATGTCCTTCCGTTTTTGTAAGATGGGAACTTATCAAACTGGTTCGGAACCAAAACATTGTTCTTCAAACTCAACAAGGCACTTTTTTCTCGACTCATTTCCTGCGCCGCTGGGACTCCCAACCCAAGGAAACTGGGGGGCTCAGGCAGAAAAATATCCCCTGCTATCAGTACAAGGATGTGAGGTAGTACCATCCGGCAGTGATACCGCTTTCTTATTCATCTAGCACACCCTCAGCCATTCAAGGATCGCAAGACTGATAGTAGGGTAGCAGTACCTTGCATGGCAAAGTTAGCTGAAAAGCCTCACAGACCGTAAGAAGAGCAATCTTACCCCTTAATCAGGCACCCCAATGATGATTGGATGAGTGAGTTGGTTCGTTTTTCTTTTTTTAGCCAAGCCATCCAGAGCGATCATCGATCCACGTTCTAACATACAAGCTAGAATGATGACATTTTCTCCACTTAAGACCTCAGGTTTATCCCAGAGTTATGACCGATCTGGCACTGCGACAATATTTGATCCCAGATGGAACAACGCCGCAAGTTTTTCGGGGCACAGTGAGCAGTCAAGACTCCAATCGGCTCTTGCAGTATTGTCGCAATCGATATCAACGGCAAATGTGGTCGTTGTATCTAATGGCGATTTGAAATGCTACACTTTGTACCAATATGTGCTTCCAATCCCCCCCGCCAACCCCAGGTATGTCTAGATATACGTATCAAAACCGCATTGCCCTGGTGAAATTTCTTCGTGAATATTTATCAGTGAGATTAGTTGGGATTAAGCAACTGTTAGACGGAGGATGCATACAATAACCTAAATTTAGAGGCTTAAGCATTAGCATGTTTCTGAATGTTCTATGCAGCTAATCTCTCATTCGTTTTATGATTTAATTTTTAAATTTAGTGCTTGAACATTGCTCTGCAAATACGACTATCAGTGGTGGTGGGGTATATTTAGTGGACTTGGTCATGGGCGTTTCGCCATTATTCGGTCGCTACACACAGGATTAGCCCCCCACTTTCCTCCCTTGTCTCCGTAATGCTGCTTCCGAAAATGGAGGCTAACCTATATTAGACAAGTTCTTAGCGGGATCCCGTATTTTCTGTGAGCTACGACCATACCCGCCGGGTTGAGTAAGCAAAGCTTAAGCCCCCGCCTCTCCTTTGGAGAGGCAGTAACATTACCTATATCCGCGTCCTTGCCATATCTAACTTTCCTATTATTACTCTACTATAATTTTGCTATTTTTACTCCAAATTAATCTAAACTAAATCCCTATACTTATTATATACTAATTTTATTATAATTAATTTTTTTATTAAATCTAAAAAGACTATAGCTAATATAGCTTATATATACCTATTAAATTAAATTATTATATAAATAATATATAATAATTTTATATTATTATAATTATTTTTAATATAATAGTTTATATATTTATATTATATAACTTTGCCTTTTATAAAGAAATATATTACTTTATTAAAGGCTAAAAGACTTTTTTTTTTTTTAGTAAATAAAGGAAATCAATTAATAGCCTTTATAAAGCTAAAAAAATATATAATTATTTCTTTTATTTATAGTATTAAAAAGAATATCTTTATTATAATTAATCTATATTTTCTTAATTATATAAACTTTCTAAGAAAATATTATATTTAAAGTAATAAAATTATTATTT
>JAKZGU010000307.1:0-16082 GCA_022837005.1 Calonectria pteridis
AATAATATTATTAATATTTTTATAAAAATAATATTTAATTAAATATTTAAAAAATTTATTAATAATAATATAATAATAATTTAAATAAAAAAATAAATTATAAAAAATTAAAAAAAAAAAATAAAAATATATATTATAAATAAATAATTTAAAATTAAAAAAAAATAATATTTTATTTTTAAATAAATATAATCTTTTTTTATTAAAAAAAAAAAATTTTAATATTAAAATATTAAATTAATTAAAAAAATTATAATTATTAAGGCCTAAAGTATTAGCTAAGTATTTAGTATAAATATAATAAAAAGTAAAATTAAAAATATTATATAATCCTCTTCTAAATACTAAAAGGGGCCTTATTTAGCTAGAATAGATAGAATAATAATCATTATTATAACAAGAAGACCCCTAGTAGCTACTACCCTAACTATGACCTTAACTGCGTCATCTAGTTACCCCGGGACTTACCCATAGGGACAAAAAGAAGTCCACGATTATTATTATGCGCAGGCTTTGCCTTCTAGTCGCACAATTTACCTCCGCGATGAAGGAATTCGGGCTGAGGTGGTTAGGCAGCGCAGCATGGCAAAGAGCATCATTGAAAACGGCCAGATATTATTCAAGAAAGCTCTTTTCCTTATCCAAAATCTAAAGGAATCTATCAAGAATATAAATTCTCACAAGGTAAATCAATCCAGGCTTTCTTGCTTAACGTGGTCCTAATCATCGAGAAAAATAATAGAACTTTTTAAATTTGTCGAATAAAGAATACGAAGAGATTGAAAAGCAAGTATTTTCTGTTCTTGATGAATTGATTATTGATACGGGCGAGGATTTACTCTGTGAGAATCCACTCTATATGAGATTCTGGTCGGCTGCATTCAAACACGCCGAAGCTATACACTCGCTTTTGCAATCTACTTCAGACCTGATGAACACCACATGGGACGTCCTAACATCATCCGACGCTGGGTTCTCGGAGCTCGCCAACAGAATAGAGGAACGGTTCCTCCCAGTCTTAGAGTATACCGCATCTATCAATACTCGAGAGAATATATTTGATATTTCTGTGGACTGTGTCGAAAAGACGGCTGGTATCCGGTAGTCTGACACCGACGCGGCTGATACCAAAGAATCAAAGATGAGGGTGGAAAGTGGTTATTCTTGATTGCCGAAATTCAAAGTCGGCAATAGTCTAAATTCTAATTCAATTGTTCTTTTTTTCAGGGAGAAGAATGGTTTAACGAAAAAGTCTGTTGTTGCACACCCTTTGCTTTCCTGGTTCCTGGATTACCAAGTTGAGCCTACCGCTCTTTTTTTTTTACAGCAAACAAATGCTAGTAAATACACTCCTTATGAATAGTAAAAAACTGTTTGAATTGGTCTTTCTAATATGCAACGTATCAATTTGTTACGTGAATCGAAAGTTTTCGGCTTAGGTGCTTATGGTGGGTTTCCCATGAGGTCCTGTGATGACTCTTGACTAAAAAGATATCCGTGTTTAGGCGCTTGGCAATTTTATGCCATCCAATTTTGGCAACGCTACTAGGGAGCCATTACACTCACCGCGGCTTTGTACCCTCTTCCCAACGCTATTTGTGGGGTTCTAGCATCCTGGATTGTTTACAAGACGTTGCATGTGGTTCCCGGACACTGGATCCTGGCAACAAGCATGGTTTGTTTTGGTCTTGGGCCAGTCTTCTTTCTCCCACAGAACCCCGGCTCATCCTTCTGGGCCCTTTCAATGCCAGGTGTAGCGTTGGCAACATTTGGACCTGACTTGAGTTTTGCGGCAGCAGCAATCTTCATCACTTCGAGCGTACCTAGATCCTACCAGGGTTCGGCGGGCAGTCTCTTGGCCACAATGCAGAACCTTATTCTGGCCATTATGACATCTGTTTCCGACTCTATTAGTATCAAAGTTGAAAACCTTTCTTCTGGTGAGATTGGGCTTGACGGAATCCGCCTCATCTGGTGGTTTGGGCTCGCCTCTGCCAAGACTGGTTCCCTGATCACCATCACCATGGTCCGCATCCCCAAAGCGGAAGAAAAGGAGCATGTGCAGTGAATTTGGCAGAAATTAAATCCCTCACGTGAAGTCTCTTCAACATCATTTTGCTATTCTCCTGGTTGGGTTTAGGGTATCACACCGAAAAAGGTTAGGCTAAAAATGTGATGCCTCTCTGTGAAAAGTCTTGATTTCGATGTCGCGCTGCCAACCACGTCGTGCTTTACGCCTTGATTTGGGATTCAGGATTTCGGACATTTGAGTCGAGCCGTTGTACTCAGACAGTCAGCCTTGATGAAAGAGGCTTTGAAATGGAACAATTTAGTTGATTAGAGAAGGAAACACGATGTAATGCAACTCAACTCAACAGTGACATGTTCGAAGCTTGCGGATATGTATGCCAAGCCTTCTCGCCACATTAGAGGCGAGATGCATTAGGTTTTAGATGAAACACATACCCAGGCAGCCAGGCAAGTTTCCGCCACGGCCTTGCATAGCCGGAAGACGTGGAAGACAGGAAATGGCGACAACTGCCTTTAATTAAGCATGTGGGTCGAATCGGATTGTGACGGTACGAGATGAGTGACCAGGGTCCCTCAACAAAGGAGAAAAGCTTAACCAAAATCAGCCTTGAGATAGTACGAACCGCCCACAAGCCGGTTTTGACCAGACCCCAGACCTTGATTCCCCATAGTTCGTTTCAGAATCTTGGGTCCCCTCCTATCACCAACCCGCAGCGTGCCTTGGTGGAGCGATGCCGTGTCTGCCTTTCGTCGCTTGCACCACGTGCCCTCCCTTGTCTCCCAAGCGCTCCAACGCCGATCATATACCGCAAGAAGTGCAGCGACACTGCAGTGTCATCATTTTAATTCAACAGTGCATGGCGGAACACGCAATCCATTATTCATTACATCAGCGGAATATTCTGCCAAGCCGTCCACGGAACCACACGTGTGTCCAGCTGCCCACTCGGATTCGCATTTCCCAACGCGATCGCATTCTAGAAGCAGCGGTCCTGATTCTCGAAGTGCGGAACGTGCGTCTGCCCGCAATGGTGTTCGTGACAAGCCTTACTGACTAGGGGCGCGATCCCGAAGCGGCCGGCAATCGGTGATGTCAACAAACGTACCTGCATGTTAAACCACCTAACCTGGAGGTTAATACAGAAAATCCGCGGACTCTGTTGGACCTGAGTTGGAAGTGCGCCGGATGAATCACCGAGTGAGCATTCCGAAACGAGAAAAATAAAATAAAAATTAACAATGGAGAAAGAAATCATGGCAAGCTTGAGGTGTTGGAAACGAGAGAAGAAATACAAAGAGACAGCTCAGTGTGCAGTTCTGCTTGCCTAGAATCTAGATCATCAGATCGGCTGTTAAATCCGGAATTTAAGGCCGACGTCACCGCCATAGATGCCCCGCGAAAAGCTCTTTTGCAGGCCAGATTGCTAGAACTCTGGCCTCTGTCGGCCAACTTTCTCAGCACAAGGGTATTCAGTCTCCAAGTTCAGAGAGCTTAGAGCCTGCCAAGACACGGAAAGCGATAGCGAGGCAATTGTCTTGGCTCGCGGGGTTATTCGCGGCCGAGTGAACGCAGAACCAACGACTCTCTTGGCTGTAAATCGATCGTTGCGGTGAATCGAGGAGCGGTCGCCAAGTGTCGGGATGATCAAATGCCGCGATGATCAAATGCCGCGATGATCAAATGCCGCGATGCCCGCCTGTGGCCGCAATTATGCGTAGAAGATGGAAAATTTCCGAAAGAGGATCCAAATTTGCAAATCGGAATTATCAAACTACGATCTAATTTTTCGGTGAATGACTTCGAATTCGATATGCCTGTACCGCTTTGAGCTGCTATTGGTTGAATTGGGTTTCCCGGGCGAGTGCCCATGGGGCCCAATGAAACTCTACTGATCCCTCTGGCGCCGCAACTCGCGGTCGGCTTTCCATCCCGAAGCCAAAAGGGAAAGCCTGGAGGAGGAATCATACCATCAATTTGATGGTCCCATCAGGACCTCTTTCCGACACCAAATAATGCGGACGACATGAGCCGGCCCACTAGATATATAAGTCTCGGTCCGCCGAGCTCAAGAAGACCATCCCTTCGAACCATCAACACTACCTCCACATTCCTTTTAGTAATCATCTCAACACTCATTCATTTCTTGTTTTTTGCTACTTTGAAAGTAACCAACATGTAAACATATCCCTATTATTACTTGTCGATGCACTAAACTAACAAAAAAAAGGCCTTCCTCCAAGATCTTCCGTTCTCTCGCCGTTGTCGCCAGCGTGCTGTCTCTTGCTTCCGCCGGCCCCATCGAGCCCCGCCAGATCGACATCGCCGCCACCGTCGACCGCAAGAATGGCCTTGTAAACGTCACCAACGCCAACATTGACCTCACCAAGGTGAAGGTCGACAGCAACGGCAACGTCGACCCCAGCAGCGTCAACATTGCCGTCACCGAGGCCCAGAGGAAGCGAGGACTCGGCAAGTTCATCAACGGTGCTCTTTCCAGCGCTCTCTGCGCTCCCGAGACCCAGGCTACACCTCCGGCCGAGAACACCCTTGTTGAGGTTGCGGTCGGTACCGAGAAGACTGCCAACTGGACCGCCCTCCCCAACGTCGGCACCAACCTCGTCTCCGTCTCTGCCCGTGCCATCCGCGATGGCTACTTCCCCAACACCATCACCGTTGACTATGAGTTCCTCAACACTCAGTCCGCCAACGTCTCCTACCTCTGGGATGCCTACTACCCTGCCGCCTCCCAGACCAACTACACTCTCCTGGGAGAGCAGAACATCACCATCTCCGGACCTTCCATTGGCTACATCAGCATCTGCATCAACGACAGCGGCGCCTCCAACCTCCTTGTTGGCATCACTGCTTAGATTAGTTAACGCCGTGGGAATACATCCTGCTTGTGGCATCTTTGTCAGACTACCTTAATAGATAATTCATAGAGATAGAACTATTGGATCACGGGACCCGCCTGTAGTAGGTTTTTTCCCTAGCTTTTATCGCAAGCCTGGTTTTTCCTCCTGTGGATTAGATAATTATACACCTGTTTCCATGAGCCCATTGGTGGTTTGACCTGGCTGCATTGTGAACGTGGTGGTTAAATATAATATGACTAAAAATACTAATGTACTTGGACACGAAACTCAAGCGTACCAAAATCTATTTCCGTTTCCAGAGCTGAGCTCCTGTCGCTCTGAGCCAAGCCACCACTGAGCTTGGGCTGAGGCTGCTGGAACTTGGGCCAAGTTTGACTGAACTTAGCTGAGCTCAGGCTGAGTTACCGGTCCGTGTCACCGGTGGCAGCTCCGTGAGGGTCTCCGTCACCGTCCTGTTCGTCGCGCGTCCTTGTTCGCTTGCGCGACGGCATCGTGTCTCCGGGTGGCGGCGTGGGACGGCTGCAGTGGATACGCGGGCGAGGGCGCTTACTCGTGAGCCGCGAGGGCTGCTTGGATGCAAAAATCTTCTCTTCAGCCTCTATAAGCCACACCACAACTTCTGAATCTCGCATCTTCGAGATGCAACTATGTCATGGCGAGCCTCCGCCAAATGTCCTTGTTTCCATCGCGTTTCTCTCCGGAAAAAGTGACATGGGTGACAGAAACAACTAACTGAATTCTAGCTAGTGCACACCAATCAACACTTCAACTGCTATCACCATTTATCAACCATGAGTTCAACATGACCAAAGCTTAAAGTATTTGACGGTAGAATCAAGCCATATAACAGATAAAATAGAGGAAATCTCTATTCTCTATACTTAGCCTCGTAGTGACAGATTCGAAATCGCTAGTGTAGGGACTCTGAACGGCCAACGACCAAAAAGTGAATATGGGGCCCACGGACTCCACAGAATTATAGTCGTTATCCCGCCTCCAGAGAGTAAAAAAGTATTCTGTGTCGTAAATTTTAGACGAGATATGAGCAACATTATAACTAAGGTCAGATTCACTTGAGGCCATTACAGTCGCGCAGCGCATCGTAAAGGATAAAAAGAGCAAAGATAAATCCGGGTTTCAATGAAATTGAACTGGGAGAAGGTAAATTTAGCTTTTCCGCTCCCTTTTGGAAATTTTGGGGATGCATAACGCTGCACTCCTGCCACACAAAACACCCCCACTTTCACCACCGCTACCCGGTACCTCTTAATCCCATGTCAAATTTTTTGTCATAAATCCATGGGAGATGTACCACATTTAGGATCATTGTGTTGATTTGAAACAGTAGATATTGTTTTAGTCAAGTGGATGCTGTAGAACGGTACTGTTCATAATTGATATAATTTGGTGCTGATATCATACGCTATTCTTTTTCATAGTAGGCTCATGTTTGGAGGCCGACGTCTTTTATCCAGCAAGTCTTGGGCTCACAGACCTAATGAGCCAACTATTTTCATCAGATAATATTGCCACTGTGCTCAGTCTGCTCGTATATCTCTTTAATATAATAACAAAGCCACACCAAAGCATGATGCAGATAGTTTAGATGGGGATGAATGTTCATCTAGTTAGACTATGAATGAACAGGCTCGAATTCGTGCATACAGCTGCAATGACTAAATGACCTTGCATGGGGTTTGACTTGATGAGAGCGATAGTGGCGTGTGGATAAAGTGGTATTATAACGGCTACAAGTATTCGAGGACTAGAGTCGATGACTTGAAAGACTCGCCACGGCATTATGTCTGGTAACATGTACTTATCAATTTTCTCTATACCTATACTTTTAATACGTTGGTTACCTTAACCTTATATCCAGGTCTGACAACTTTCCATTATAAGAAATGCAATTCTAGCCACTACAATACTCACTTTAGTGAAAGAATATAATCCACCAAAGTATTTAAGTTGGCCGCGCGCGCCAACTGAGGAAGTGGCACCTCCACGCCAACCTCCCTAAGGATCCAGTTGCGTAGCTCTACAGACACCAGAGAATCCAAGCCATAGTCCAACAGGCTTCGCTCGGGATCTATCTCGTCGAGATCCATCATAGTCATCGTAGAGATCTTTGTACTTAGGGCAATCATGAGATCCTCAAACGTGTCAAGGTTCTGGGCTTCATTGCTATCTCCACTCTGAAGCGACAAATCAGTGTCGGCGCCAGAGTGTGGATGTCTCAGTGCGAAGAAGGGATTGAACTGCTCTCCAGGCACAGGAACGGCAGTTGGCGAACGTGCGAAAGCAAGAACTTTACCATCGGTGCCAACGAGACCCGAGGAATAACCAACAATAGCCGCTTTGACGATTGTGTGAAGCTGATCCACTGTTAGAGCAACACCAAGAGAACTCTTCAGACCATCGAGGAGATTGTGCTCAACAGCATAGCCCACACCTTCCACTGGCGGCAGACTTATGGAAGCCGCTGGAAGCCCAGATTTAATTCGGTACGCTGTAAAGGCGTCGATGAAGGTCTTGGATGAGGGTTAGCAATGCGACTAGATTACTTGCCATGTCAACATACCGATGCTCCAGCATAAATGGCCTGCCCTGCATTTCCGATTGCTCCCACCGCAGACGAAAGACAAACGAAAAAGTCAAGATCTGATAGAGAGTTGTGCATGTTCCACGCTCCCTGGATTTTGGGGGCAGTGATCATCTTCCAGTCTTCGTAAGAGCAATTAAGGAACATTGAGTCCTGATACAAATGTTAGCTGATTCGAGGGGGCAAGAAGCTGCAGTACTCACTCGAAGGTAAAGGGCGCCGTGGATGATGCCACGGACTTTTGGGAGGTCTTGAATTGTTTGGATAGCGCGTTTCACGTCTGATTCAGAAGAGACGTCGCAAGCGATAGCCCGGAGAGTAACATTGGTTCCGTTGTACCGCTCCAGCAGCTGAGCTGTCTTGGGGAGCGTTGAGCCACTGCGGCCAAGTAGCACAACATTTCGGGCACCGAGACTGTCGATCATAAATGCTGCAAGATCGCGGCCAATGCCACCTGTACCACCAGTGATCAAGTATGTTGCATCGGATCGTAGCAGGCTTCCAGGGGGGCCGCCAAGTCGAGGCCTCTCCGCCAGGACAGATGACTCGTCGGATCCCATTGCAACGACAATCTTGCCCATATTCTGGCCTGACTGTAGTTTACGTAGGCCCGAGCCGATCTGAGATAGTGGGATTCGGTTGGTCGGGTCGGTGGGTGCAATGATGTGCTCTTGGAGCAAAGAAGCGATTTCGACCAAACACTTCTGTGCCGCTTCAGGCCGTTGAGTGAAGAGCTTGCGCACATCTAAGCCACTAAAAGTTACGTTTCGATCAAATGGCCTCATGCCCAAAGCACTGTTCTGCAGAAGATCCTTCTTGCCGATCTCGATCCACCTACCAAAGTCGGCGACTAAGTTCCTGCGAGCAAGTTAGAGATTGGTTTGCATGCGATGAGTGACCTGAAAGTCCTACCAAGTCTGTTGCAGAAGTTTTCCACTGAGTGAATTGATTACAACATCAACTCCTCTCCCGTTCGTGGCGGATAAGATGCCATCTCTAAATTCCGAGGTTCGACTGGAAAAGACACGTGTCTCTGGGATGCCGAAAGTGTCGCAAAGGAACCTTCTCTTTTCGGGCGTGCCGGCAGTGGCAAATATCTCGGCCCCTAAGTGCTTGGCGATAGTACAAAGAGCTTGACCAACTGCACCAGAAGCTGCGTGGATAAGTATAGTTTCTCCTTTTTGGAGACGAGCCTGGCTTTTTAGACAAACAAGGGCGGTGGAAAAAGCAATGGGTAGTGTTGCTGCATCCACGGCACTCAATCCACTTGGAGTTCTATGGGCGTAGAGTTCAGGTATCCGCACGTAATTTGCAAAGCCCCGTTGATTCGAGATGTAGAATACTGCATCTCCAGGCTTCAAACTTTTCACCTTTGATCCAGTACGGACCACAATTCCAGCTCCCTCCAGGCCTGGAGCGTGCCACGGCATAGACCCAAGCACGAGGAGTAGGTCCCTAAAGTTAACTCCGGCTGCCTCAACTTTGATAACGATTTCATCCTCCTTCAGAGGCTCCGCAAGTATGTCACTATGGCGGAAGTAAATGGAGTCAAGATCACCAACGTTCTCCACGGTCATCTCAAGAACATCTGGGTCCGTCCAAATACTTCGAACTTCCTTTGAAGAAAGACCAGCTTCCGCGGCGAAAACTTCCGCGGCAGTTGGAAGTGGCAAGAGACGAGGGACGTGGATGTGGCCATCTCGCCACATGAACTCTTGTTCCTTAACCTGGGCCTGCGCTGAATCGAGTAGTCTTGCAGCCATGCGTGCAATTCCAGAAGCACCTGGCGGCGTGTAAGGCATATTCTCCAACAGAAACAAGTTCTTGGAGCTGTCCTCCTGGCGCAGGGTCCGGAACATGCCCTTGATAATCTCGGCCTCAGGGCTGGCTTTCTCCGGTGTCACCCACAACACCCCAGCCGCTTCTAAAAGGAGACTTTTGAAGGCTTCGAAGTCAGCCAAGGACATTTGGCTAAGCCAACTATGCTCTGGATTATCGATAAAGATGCAGAGAGCCTTTGAGGCAGCATCAAGCTCTGAAACATCGCCCACTAGTGACATGCAGCCAAGCTGGGAGTTGACTTCGTTGGACACTTCCTTGGCGAACCGCTTCTCATCGTAGTTGGAAGGTTCGAATACAACAAAGGATGCCGCTGATGGCTCAGCCTCTGCGTCAACATTGGAGGACCACATAGTACACATCATGTGCTCCGGTAGACCTGGATAGTCTGCAATGGCACCGTCAACTCCAGAGAATCCACATGTGGTGAGAGCGCGGTCCCATGTAGCTTTGGAGAGCAGAGGGCCTTCGTTTGTGCGGTACTCGTCCTCTGCAAGCCACCATCCGGGAAGAAGGGGAAAAGCGAGGTTAAGAGGCATGTCGTGGGTAACAGCCTCCATCATAACAAGTTTGCCATTTGGCTTCAGCAGCTGCCGGGCATTTTTGAGCGTCACCAAAATGTCGGGCGTTGCATGCAACACATTGGACGCGATGATGAGGTCATAAGTCCTTTCTGTAAATCCTTGGGTCAGAGGATCGGTGCTAATGTCCATCTTCACGTATGTAGTACGGTCAGACCACCGAGCAAGCCTGGTGCGTGATTCCTCCTGTGGGCGTGTGATGTGGTTAGTATTCTGTCAACATCGTGAATAACACAACATGGAGCACTTACAAAGAACCCGGATGAGACGTCAGTAAATGTGTAATGCGTGAAGGCTGGTTGTCTTTGAGCGCCTTGAGTCATGGCCTCCATTGCCAAGACTGTGGCACTTCCAGTACCAGCGCCAATTTCCAATATGTTCATCTCCGGATTGATATCGGACAAGCACTTGACATACCTGGCTAACGCCTGATTGCCGCGAATACCTCCTCTTTCTTCTCGGTAGAAACCAGCGAGTAGTCCATCTTCGAGCATGATTTCTAGGGGCTCGACCTCCTGGCGCAGTATTGAAGTCAACTTCTCACCAACAGCGCAAAGCAACCTGCCAGCGGCATTACCGCCACGTAAGACCTTTTCGGGTAATGATGCTGGGTCAATGATAGCGTCCAACTTGGGAGAGTGCAGTGAGACCATGGATTTGGCCCATGCCACAAACTTGGATAAATGTGGTGGCAATTGGGATAGATCGTCCCCCGAAGTCTCCTTTAGCGCACGATCGAGGTAATAGACTCCGACAGTATTCATGGCTCGTTGGTGCTGCAACTCTTCTTCGCCAACTTCGTCGTTACCAAGCATCTCGGCGAGCTGGTTGGCATTTACAAGATCCACATGAGGCACATGACTCTCAAAGAAGCTCTCTGGCAAGTGGAGTGCTGGGCTTGAGTCACGAGCTTTTGCAATGCACTTGAGCGTCAGGGCATCAAATTCAACGACTGGGACACGAGTGCCGTCAGAAATGGCGAAAACGGCCATGCTGAATCGCATGTTGCCAGACATCTCGTCCAGGTCCAGCCGGCGGCAGACAATAGTGAACTTTTGACCAGCCACAGATGGGATGTGATTGGAAATGCGTAGTCTGGAGCAATATGTTGGTACAATCAGAGGGCGTGAACCGTCGGCCTCCTGAAGCACACCATGCACATGGAGGAAGGAGTCCAAAGTTGCTGGGTCGACCGTGACAGGGGATAGCTCGGAGATGGATGGGCTAAGCTGGCGCAGCTCAACCTCGTGCATGACAGTGCCAGGCGCATGCCAAAGCCTGGTCATGTTCTGAAACGTAGGACCGTAGAATACGCCGTTCTGTTTGCCGAGGGCATACTCATGATGTGCATCAAGCTCCTCAAAATCCGTGCTAGCAAGGATATCTACTGCCGACTGCATTGTAGGGGTCTGGGTCGTCATTATGTGAGCGTCCGCGTCTATAAGGCCTCTGCAATGTGATATCCAGCCAAGTTCTTCAGCCCATGATAAAATCTCAACCACGTAGGTTGTCGATGAGTGGCTTCCCGTATCCAGCTCAGCCGGTCTCAATCTCGTGGTGATGTCGATGCGTTGGTCCTCTTCGATTCTGAGACTCTTTGTAACGTGGAACTCCCTTATTTCAATCGTTGGGGATACTGTGGCACTCACAGCTCTCAGTGCACTAATGGCAAGAGACCAAAAGCCAGTGAATGGAAACAGTATCTCACCACCCATACCATGGTCGCGTGCCCAGGGCATGTCGTTGAGAGTAAAGACATTTCTGAATGTATGCTCGTTTCCTTCAGTGTATGGGCTCTTCCACCCTAAGAGAGAGTCATAAGGCTTGCCGTTATGTAGCTTCTGAGCAGCCATGCGGGGCATGTGTATGAGTTTGGACTTGTTCCACTCGTATGGTGGGAGGTCAACTACCACGCGCGCAGTGGTATCATTAGTCTGATTAATCTCACTAAAGCGGAGGTCGAGTCCCATGGTGAATAAACTGCCCGCAAGATCAAGAACGGAAGCGTCTGCTTTGTTTCCTCGCACGAGAGAAGGCATGTACGTCGTCCGAACTCGATCATCCTGTTCCCGCAGCAAATCCAACGTCTGCTTGATCGGCCCTTTAAGGGCTGAGTGCGGCCCGATTTCAACAATGACGTCTGGTGATTTCAAGTTGACATGTGTGCTGTCTATCTCTTCATGCTGCACTTGACAGAGAGTCTCGATTGCGCTGAGATACTGGACTGGGCAGAGAAGATTCTTGACCCAGTACGACGCATCCACTGCCTTTGCATTAGTAATTATCTGGCCGGTAACGGAGGACACAAAAGTCTTGCTGGAAGATTCTGTACGAGAGAACTGCTGATCATATGCAAAGTACGGTTGGATAGAAGCCAAGTAGGAGTCTGCCACCCGGTCCATGTGACGTGAATGATAGGCGACACCTATCTTGAGCTTTCGCGCGAACAATCCTTGACCCTCCACAATTTTCAGGATCTCGTCGATGGTGGCCTCGTCACCAGATATTGTGACACTGCGTGGGCTGTTGATGGCAGCAATTGCTGCATATTTGCTTCCCTCCTGAGGAAGTAGTTTCGTTGCTTCTTCAGCGCTCATGCCAACGGCCAACATGGCCCCATGTACGGTTTCATCGTGCAACACTCGTGCTGCTGCGATGCCTCTGTAATAAGCAATGGCCATGGCAGTCTTGAAAGAGATCAAGTCCGCAGAGAAAGCAGCCGCTATCTCACCGCTCGAGTGGCCGGCCACAGCGGCTGGCATGACACCCCAAGCCCTCAGCAGGATAACAAGGGCAAGCTGGACGGCGGTACAAGCTGGCTGGCTAATTTCGGCGTCATTTATACGAGATTCGCTCTCTGATTTATTTAACTCTTCAAATAGAGACCATGACGACCCCATGATCGCCAGACAGGCTTCAGCGTCACGCATCGCAGCGGCAAATGGTTCATAGTGCCAGAGCCCGGTCGCCATCTGCGCGTGCTGCGCTCCTTGGCCAGTAAAGGCAAAGGCGATGACATGATTTCTAACATTGCTTGGTTTAGAACCGAAAGAGGTCGTGGCAAGTTGCTCCTGCAGGGAAGTGACAGAGCGCGCAACTACTGCCATTCTATGTGGAAAATGGGTGCGGCGCTGACCCAAAGTGAAGCTGAGATCCTTTGAGAACTCGCTCCCAGTCGGTGAAGACCACTGTGCAAAAGATGACAGATATGCGCTAAGACTGGCTGACGACTTTGCAGAGAAGACGAAGAGATTCGCCCTGTCGATAGGGGCTGTGGAAACGTGGCTGTCGGAGACATTCGTGATCATCGCCTGTGTTTCCATAAGAGAGCTACGTGAAGGTAGACTCGGTGCTTCATCTAGCAGGATTGCAGCGTTACTTCCACCAAACCCTGTTCTTCTGTTAGCAGATGCCTCTCTTTCTCCGTGGCAAGACAATGGTTTACCAAAGTTGGCCACAAGGACACGCTTCTTTGTATTAGACGGCCACAGTATCGGGCTTGTCAGTACCTACACCAGAATCAGTATGTGTGCCAAGCTAACCAAGATTTATACAGACCTTTAACTTCTCATGGCCATTTATTTTGGGATTCATCGACTCAAAAAGTGCAGTTGGCAAGATTACACTGTGCTCGATCATCATAATGGCTTTGACAACGGCTAAGATCCCACTCGCGCTTTCCAAGTGGCTATATGCATCCATGTTAGAGGAGACAAAGTAGCGGAAAGAATAAGTTACCCAAAATTAGATTTCAAAGACCCTAGATACAGGGGATCAAGCGAGGTTCTATTATTTGCCAGCACGTTGGCAAAGGCACCGGCCTCGATGGGGTCACTGGCTTGTTAGTGATATAACTTGAGAACCGATACGAAGTACCTACCCAGCCTGAGTGCCTGTTCCATGGCCCTACTTTTAATATTAGCACAGGCATACACATATCTTTTAAGAGTGGGAGTTGCTGGTACCTCGACAACCCGGGTCTCATTCGGATCTAGATTGACTTCTCGATGGAGATGTCGTAATAGCTCCTCCTGAGCTTCCTGTGAAGGCATTGTGATGCCTTGAGAGCGTCCGCTGTGATTAGCGGCTGAGTTGCGAATAACGGCTCGAATCGGGTCTCCACAAGCGACGGCTTCGGACAGCCGTTTGATGATGACAGCGGCACCGCCTTCGCCCCGACCAAAACCTGAAGCCCTGGGATCGTAGGAAAAGCATTTGCCTTCCGCGGACATTGCCCTTCAAGCTCCGTGTTAGCCAATTTTCATTGCAAAGATTATAGAACGCAGATCTTATACCCTAGCGTATCTAACGCAGACCGGTAGTTTGGGCTAACGATGGCTTTCGCGCCTCCCACGATCGCTGTGCTACACTCGCCTGATCGGATGCTTTGGCAAGCCATGTGGAGAGCATAGGAGCTACTTGCGCATGCACCATCTACCTAAAGATGCGATGGTAGTCAGTCATATGTCCAGGGAATGGAGATTCTTGTCTTCCCAACGTACCGCAATGCTAGGCCCCGTCAAATCGAAGAAGTAGGATAAGCGGTTCGCGAACATACATGGCGCTGTTCCAATGGCTGTGTACTTTGAGGTTGTTGGTAAGTCCTCGAACGTGTGTGCCGAGTAGTCTGATACATCGTTCGCAGCAAATACACCAGTTTTGGTGCCTGCCAAATCAGCAAGCGTCATGCCAGCACTTTCAGTAGCTTCCAATGCACATTCCAGCATCATCCTATGCTGCGGGTCCATGGCACGAGCTTCATCTGCCTTCAGATTAAAGAAAGGGGCATCGAAAGCGTAGATATCATCGGGTAGGAAATGACCTCCTTTGGCAGAGATAAAGCCAGCTTTCTCTGAGTTTGGATCGAAGAACGCATCTTGATCGAATCGGTCAGCCGGGACCTGTGACCATGCCGACCTTGCTTCACTTAGAAAGTCCCATAGACCTTTCCGTCCGACGCCGGGAGCTCTGTAGGCATAGCCGACGATGGCAATGGCAGAGTTGTCGAGGGTGCTGGTCGTCATTTTCTATGCTAATATGTTGTGCAATGAAGAGGAAGAAAGTAAGTGCACTGGTGAGTGAGAAATAAGGGCCATTATTGCTCTCTATAAAAGAGAGCCGCACGATGTGCAAAATTTCAGAGTTCGAAACCATTGCCTTGGGAGATCCTTGCTCTGTTCTCTTGCTATCGGGCCCTTGGGAAATTTCAAATCCCCATACGCGTTGTAAAAGCTCGCCAAACTCGTCTACGAAATGTAGTGTGGTTTTGCTTTTTTCCCCCACATTATGGAGACGTTTACGTTTCCACTCCATGGCCGGGTTTCGCGATTTTCGCGAGTTTCGCGAGTTTCGCGAGTTTTTACGGTAATCATGTACAGTTCAACCCCTGTTTGTTTAAAAACTCGTGACTTCGCCGCCTAGACCGCCCAAAAAAGGATTTACCCGCAAAATATCAAATATTATAGTGAGTAAAAAGAAGAAGAAACCACGGAAAGTTCGAGCAGGCAATGATTTATTGATTCCGATATTAATTTTGTATTTTCCTTTGGTCAATATTGAATGCGGTGGACAATTCTGAGGAGTGTCGCTATCACCAGTCACTAATTGATAAACTTACAGGGGTTGAACTGTACACCCCAGTCCCAATCATAAAGCCTTTCTATATCAGGCTTGAGAGTCTCGGCCGAGGTGCTGTTTCCGTAGCATCCTAATCTCAAAGTTGATGCATTCTTTGTGATGGTCGGCATCAGGGCATCATTCAGCCGCAGGATGCACAAGGTCTTGATTAGACCTTCCTTTTCGAGGGCAGCCCGGTCGGCCCTGGTCATCGCCATCGTCGCTTGCATCTGATTTATCTCATATTCTATGGCGGCCATGTTTTAGGGCACAGTTTCGGCTCACATAACACATCTATCGCGTGGCATTTTGGCAAGTAATAAATTAAGTAATGTTTGGGATAAGTATTATGTATTGGAATTGGCTGGTAGATAGGCTATCTTTTTTGATGCTTTTTCTATGAAGGTTTTTATTTTGCATAGGTTCTTAGTTGATAGTTTGGTGCGAGGGCAATCGCACCGATGGACCGAAAAGTCTATGTGTTCACAACTCACCCTGTTGAACTGTTCCTCTTCAAAGGAACTAAAAAAATTGAT
>JAKZGU010000308.1:0-15840 GCA_022837005.1 Calonectria pteridis
ATTTTATGTGCATTGCTGTGGTTGATTTTTGATGTAATTTTTACCTACTAAACACGGCCGCCGCGTGCGACCGGCCAAACGAACCCAGACGCACCGACAACCCGGACCCGAAATGGAGAACCTCTTTCAGCGGTCGCACTGTGGCTCGCACTGTGCTTTCCACTTACCACCTTTTTTTTTTCCCTCTTTTTCCTCCCCCCCCCTTTCGAGCGCAGCGAGGCCAGCCTGCAGGGCAGTGCCCCCCGGAGGGTAATCAAAGAAGAGCTTGGTAAGATATGTCACTTCACCCGCCCTTCTCACCCTAGGAAATCCCTTGTATTATATATCCCTTGTTTTTTCCCTTTTTTACCCCTTTATTTAAGTCTATTCCTTTTTTCCCTTGTTTTAAGGGAACAAAATAGGGAACAAAATAGGGAACAAAATAGGGAACAAAATAGGGAACAAAATAGGGAACAAAATAGGGAACAAAAGGGGGAAAAAATAGGGAAAAGGTAAGGATAAATTAAAGAAAATCATTCTATCTTTTATTTTACATTCCTTATCCTTTTCTATCTCTTTTCTCTACTACCTTTCTAAGACCTTTTCCAAGACCTAGTCTTTCTTTTATTTCCTTTTTTAGGATTTCTAAGACCCCTCTTTCCCCTCTATTCTAAGACCCCTTCTAAGACCCTCTTTCCCTCTTTTCTAAGACCTCTTCTAAGACTCTCTCCCCCTCTTTTTCCTCTTTCTAAGACCTTTTAAGCTTCTTTTTAAGCTTATTTCTAGGGTTCTAGAATTTTCCCAGTATCCTAGCTACCCTAGAGCTTACTAAAATGGACTGCCCCTCCTGTGGGGGCAGGTACACGGATATTCTAGAACACATCAGGAAAAAACACCCTCAAGACCGCTTTTTAGACCACCAGCTAGGCCCCTTAGGCTTAGTTCCCTGCCCTACCTGTTTTACAGCTTGTAAAGGGGCCCATGGAATTAAAACACACCAATCCAAGGTCCATGGAATAGCTGGGTCATCCTCAGTCTCAACCCCAGCTAGGCTAGCTACTCAACCTACCTTACAACAACCTAGCCCAGCTACCCTAGACCCCCCGCCCTCCTCAGCCCCCCCAATCCTAGCCCGGTCTAGCAGGCCCCGCCCCTCTCAGCCCTCTCAGCCCTTTCAACCCCAGATTCCCTCTACCTACCCTGCCTACCCTACACCAGCTAGGAAACGCACTGCTAGAAGCCCCTCAAATGAGCCCCCTAGAGGAAGAACCCGATTTTACTCCCCTATTCCTTCCAACACCTCTAGCCCAGTCAGGCCAGCTTCTCAGCCCCCACCCTTACCTACCCTAGACCCAGCTAGGAAAAGGGCTATTTCTATCTCCTCCTCTTCTAGCCTAGCCTCTATAAGAGACCTAGAAAAGGACCTAGAAAGGAACCCTAGCCCTGCCCCTTGCCCTAGCCCTCCTACTAGGAAAAGATCCCCTTCCCTACCCCCAGCAGCCTCTATTAAGGGCCTTTTTCATCCACCTACCCTAGAGGAACAACACAATCAGGTTATTTCTTCTATAATAGCTGATCCAGCTATGCAGAAATTACTAGCCTATTCCACAGTGGAAATACCAGAAAAAAGGCTCCATGCTAGGCATGCTATGCATTTTACTAACACAGCTGAAAGGATAGCTAGGGATTTTCTTAAGAACCCTAAAGAAAAAGCCCTATTGGATTTCCTATGTCTTCCTAGGGTCCTAGGCCTAGCCTATAAGGAAGGCTCCTTAATTCCTACCCTAAAGGCTTTCCCAGAGACCTACCCTGAACCTCCTATCCCTACCAGCCAAGACCAACAACCCAAAGGCTCTAAACAACCTAGCCCTATCCAACAGGCAACTAGGTGGTTGGAAAAGGGCTTTATTGGAAGGGCTGCTAAAGCTATATACAACACAGCACCCCTAGCCCCTAAAACTAAGAAAACTAGGGACCTTCTATTGGAAAAACACCCAATAGGTCCTATAGACCCTTTTAAAGGGGCTAATCCACCTACCAACCAGCCTATTTCCCAAGAAGGGGTTCTAAAAGCCCTAAAAACTATCCACAAGGAAAAAGCCCCAGGCCTCTCAGGCTGGACTAGGCCCCTTCTAAGCCTAGTCTCTAGAAGCCAAGAGGTCCTAGCCTTCCTAGCCCTTCTAACCAACATGATAAGGCTTGGAACAGCCCCTGGATCTAACCTTCTTTGTGCTTCTAGGCTAATAGGCCTAGAGGAAAAGGAAGGAAAGATAAGGCCTATAGCTGTGGGTGATATAGTCTATAGGGTAGCTATGAAAGCTATCCTAATAGGCCACTTTACCCAGAGAATGCTATTACCTAACCAACTAGGAGTCCAATCCCCTGGGGGGGTAGAACCAGCTATTTTCATTATGGAAGAAGCTATAACAGGCCCAAATAGACAGAAATTCAAGTCTATTACCTCTCTAGATGCCTCTAATGCATTTAATGAGATGGATAGAAGGTCTATAGCAGCAGCTACCTCAAAATTCGCACCTACCCTATATAGGGCAGTAAAATGGGCTTATAATAGTCCCTCTTTGCTAGTCCTAGGTCAGGGTTATTTCCTAGCTTCAGCCCAAGGGGTTAGACAGGGAGACCCTTTAGGGCCCCTTCTTTTTTCCCTAGCTATAAGACCTACCCTAAAGCTTCTACAGGAAAAGCTTCCAACAGCTATTATAGTAGCTTATTTGGATGACATTTTTATTCTTAATAAGGAAGAGCTAGGAAAAACCCTTAGGGTAGCTAAAGAGGTCTTTAAAAATTCACCTCTAAGGCTAAATCACCTAAAAAGCAAGGAAATAGCTATAAAAACCTTGGAAAAAGAAGGTCTAGCTACCCTAGGAACCTATATAGGACCCTTGGAAGCTAGAAGGAAATTCCTAAGGGAAAAATCCCTATCCCTTCAAAAAACTATTCAAGATTTACATGGCTTATCTAAGCAAAATGCCCTTCTTTTACTAAGAGGCAGTATTCACCTTCTTCTAAGGCACCTACTAAGGCAGTTGGATTCAGAAGGCCTTGGAAGCCTATGGCTAGAAATTGACCTAGCCATAGAGGAAGCTATCCAACAACTAGCTACTAGGAAAGGGGAAAACAAGCCCTCTAGCTTAAATAAGCACCTAATAGCAATTCCAGCTAGGCTTGGAGGCCTAGGAATCCCTATCCACCAGGATATAGCTAGGGATATCCATAAGGCAGCTAAAGTTCGTCGGGAAGGTTACTATCTTTCCTATTAGGGAAGGAAAAGGTTGGATCGATGGGATCTCCTGGGGAAAAGTTGGGATGGGATATGGGGAGGCGTGGGTTGTCGGGTTGTCCAGGATTGATCCGATAATTCTAGAAGGCTAGAAGAGCTAGGGAAAACCCTAGGAACTAACCCTAAGAAAACCCTCTTAGAAAATGCTAGCTATTTAGGCAGAAAGTGGCTACAGGTCTTGCCCACACAAAAAACACACATCTTAGCAGACCAGGAAACTACTGAATGCCTTAGAAATAGGCTACTTTTACCTACTAAGACCATTGGAAGCTTATGCAACCAATGTGGGGAAAAAACAGATATAAACCATGAAGATATCTGTAAAGCTGCCTCTAGAAGGTGGATACAACCGGTATTGGATTAATTTTCCCGAAAATTTTTTCGGAATCTAACCCTTCGATTGGATCTTCACCTTTATCTCGGGGAATATCTCGGTTTAAGTCGGAATTTTCGACTAAAAAGATAATTATTCCCATCTAGCCGCTTTTTCTATGACCTTCAAATAGTAGCTATTAATAGCTCAGAAAAGGACCCCCAAGAAACCCTAGCTAAAGCAGCTATGGAAAAGAAGAGGAAATATGCCTCTATAGGTCCCTTTTTTCAGCCTATTATAATATCTGCTGGGGGCCTAATGGAACAGGAAACAGCTAAAACCTACCAACAGCTCCAAAAGCTAGCAGGAAAAACAGCAGCTTATATACTGGATATAACTATAGGCCTTGCCCTTAGTAAATTCAGAGCCCAAGCTGCAGCTTCTATAGCTTTTTGCCCTACTAGGAATCCTATTCTTATTCCAAAAGGGCTAAAAACCAGCCAATTTAACCTAAACTAACCTAGCTTTCCTATTTTTCCTATTTTTCCTATTTTTCCTATTTTTCCTATTTTTCCTATTTTTCCTATTTTTCCTATTTTTTCCTATTTTTCCTATTTCTTCTACTTTTTCTATTTTTCCTATTCTCTCTATCTTTCCTATTTTTCCTATTTTCCCTATTTTTCCCATTTTTTCTACTTTTCCTATTTTCCCATTTTTTCTTTTTATACTTTTCTATATACTCTCTTTCCTAATTTCCTATATTTCCTTATATTTTCCCTAAAAACCCTTATATAAAACTCTTAATCTTTTATAAAACTAGAAAGGTTTAAAGACTAGTAAAACTACTAGGCACTAGAGCTATATATATAGTTAATAATATAACCCTTAAACCCTANTTATATTTTCCCTAAAAACCCTTATATAAAACTCTTAATCTTTTATAAAACTAGAAAGGTTTAAAGACTAGTAAAACTACTAGGCACTAGAGCTATATATATAGTTAATAATATAACCCTTAAACCCTAACCCTAAGTTGGAGGTCGGGTTATATATACCTGGGATTTTTATCGATTATGTAAGCGATTTAGCGCCCTTTGGAGAGCTTGGGCCACTGAGTCACTGCTTTGGAGTATCTTCCAAAATGCTTCCTGTTGCTGCTGTTGGGCGCGCGCTTTGGTTATACGGAATTGCTATGAATATATGTGCATTTACAGTAGTGTTTCCTGGCATTTTTGCATAGCCTTGGCGCTGTGTGATGCACGGGCTGTGAGAAGGGTGGGGTTGTGCTGTAGCCTAATAAGTGGGTCTGGTCGGTCACGGGGCTGCGGCTATAGGCAGTGACTAAAACTATAGTTCTAGGGCCTTACATTAGAAGAGCCAGCTTGGCGGCGTGTGCCCGTTGTTGTACGAGGATGATCTCTAGGTCGCGCGACTTTAGTATCTTTGCATTGTTTGACTCGGTCTTCTTCATCCTTGGGGTAATCCCCTTTAATGAAATCATTGAACTCGTCATGCTGTGCTTGTTATCCATATGGTCATTGGTTGCCTATGCTTTTATAGTATTAAGGGCTATGCTTACCTATTAAGGGCATCCTTATTAAGACTAGTAGTATTAATAATGCTTCTAAAACCGTAATAATCTCTGGGTCGAGCAACTTTGGTATCTTTGCGTTGTTTGACTTGGTCTTCTTTATCCTTGGGGTAATCCCCTTTAATGAAATTATTAAACTTATTGTATGAATTGGTCTTCCTTGCCCTCGGGGTAATCCCCTTCAATGAAATCATTGAACTCGTCGTCTGGGAAGATCTCTTTGAGACTACATCGGTTCGCGCTTGCTGAATAAGGCGTTGATTTGCTGTTTATGCCTCTATAGGGCGGTATTGGCCTAAGGCAGTGTCTGAGAACCATGGTTAAGTCTTGCCGCAGGGCGGAGCTATAGTCTTGGGCAACTGCTTGGGTGCCTCCTCTTGGGAGTAGCACAGGGACCTTAGTAGGTGTGGCCGGCAAGCAGTGAATTAAGGCCTAGTGCTGCTAAGTATGTCTCCCCTTTTCTAATGCATAATTTCCGCTGGGCTGTGAATTAGGCCTAGGAGCCCATGGTTTTATTTCTTTACTAGGCCTATAGTTTACTAGTTAGTGAATCACTGCTGTGTTGCAGCATGGTATGTATATAGGGTATCCCTACTTCTCCGCCCTTCTATTCTTTATTTCTTTATTTCTTTCCTCCTTTTCCTTCTTCTTCTTCTTCTTCTTCTTTTCCTTCTTTATTAATATATCTTCCTTGCGGCAAGTGCACCGCCTTACTTTAAGTCTTTGCCTTACTTTGAGTCTCCACTATGTCTGTCTTTGGCCCAAAGCCGACTATGCCAAATGGGTAAGTCCGTGGTGTAGCTACTAAGTACCCCGCTAGTCCTAACTATAGTTCTTAGACTTGGCTGGTTTAGCGGCTTGCTCATGGAGTTGTTTGATGATATTATGGATATGACCATTGGCGCTATTACTATCACTGGGCGTAACTTGACTTTTCTTCTAATGCTAGATAAGCAGGTGGTCCAGAGCTTAGGCGCGGTTAGCTGAGTGCTTTGCTAGTACCTGTAGGACCGGTATGATATTGTTTTTATTGTGGGACCCGGCGTCAAAAAGTATATATGCGGCTAGTAAGATATCCTGAAGGTGGTTAATATAGAGATGCCTTAAACTGACCTACCTGGCCCACTGCTAATCTGCAAACTGCTGAGCGTTGTTGTCTGGTCGTATGCTTAGGGTCCCTATAGCCTACTGTCTTTAGAGTTTGGGTTCGGTGCTGGCTGGGTCTGATCTTTCTTTCTGAACTACCTGCTGGACTAGGGCATTTCGTCCGCGCTTAAGGAGCTAACCCTTATCTGGGTTACAGAGGGCAAGGAGCGACCTGCGGGCCCCTTGCCTGCTGCCTTGGAGCATTTGCAGATGAATGGGGCAGTTATCTGGCTGGACGACTGGCGCCTGTGGCTGGATTGCTAGACCGGCTTTGTTGTTCGCCCGGCGCTTGACCGGGTCGACTTTTGTCAGCTGGCCTGGGATGATGTGTCAGGCAGTGTGGCCGTGGCCAAGGGGATATGGGTTGACGGGGTTTTTTTTGGCAACCATGGCTGTGTTATTATCTGCGTTTGGATCGTACTGGGCACTGACTTGCTGCAGGAGCTAAAGGGCTATGGCTGGCAATATGTGTGTGTGGGTTGCTTTGCTAGGCCAGTGTATTATATGGCGCGGATAAGCTAGCGAATTTATGCCTTGTGGTCGGAGGTGTATTGTGCTATTAGCCGGGGTCTTGGCAGCGGATAATAGGGATAACTGGCAGGCAACTATTACATAGTATTGCAGGTCTTTGGAGAGGCTCTAAAGGGGAGCAACTAGAGCGGAGAGAGCGGGGAGCTATGCTCTATTGCTGGGTGTATTCTCTATAGGTACCTAGCTGGTATAGATGGTGAGGTAGTGGTTCTTGAGCAAAGTAAAATATGTTTGGTATGCATGTGCTCCTTTCTGCGCGCTGAGTACTTTGGGCTAGGCGGCAGTGTGCGAGAACTATGGTTATTTGTAGCTGCTAAGAAATATAGGCGTATTTAGGAACTATGGTTCTAGATGGGTTGTGCGGTGGTATATGGGAACTGTGGTTCTAAGTGGGGTTACTATAGAAGTATAATAACTCTAGTTCTATGTAATAATCCGGTAGCCTATAAGAACTATAGTTCTGGTCAGTCGGTCATTATGCTCTAGAACTATAATTCTGAGCTACTATCCTATAACTATAGTTTTGGTCAGTCGGTCATTGTGCTCTAGAACTATAGTTCTAGGCAGTTACCCTATAACTATGGTTCCAGGCGGCCGGTCGTTGTAGTCAAGAACTATGGTCCTGGCTTACTGCCTGCCTGCCGCTGTGTTTCCGAGCAGGGCAACTCTAGTGCTCTTCCCCCGTCGTAGGCCTACTAAATGATTTCCTCCTAGAGCGCTAGTACATTGGTTCTGTTTTTGCCGTGGAACCGGCATTGACCCCCTAGCCATTTGTAGAACCGATTGCGGCTACCTTGCAGCTCTGACTCTGGTGCCCTAGGAAGCCTGAGAGATACCATATCTAATCCAAACCGCTCCCTAGCCAGGTCCTGTATCCATTTGCACCGCCACGCTATGAGGACGACGGGGAGTACCTTGTCTATGTATGCGTACTTGCCCGCCTTGTGTGTCTGCTTGCACTAGTCGAGTGGGAGCTTGCAGCGGAAGCAGTAGGATAGGGCCGGGAAGCGGATCTGATGCCTCGCTGCTTTATATGTCCCCCCCGGTACTACTCCGGTGTACTACTCACCCAGCACCTGGTGCTTCCCGCTCGGCCGGACGGCAAGGTCCCTGTCTAGGATAGCGCGGTAGTGCGTCTGAACGTGGCAGGTGGGGCACTCGTCCGTAATCTTGTCTAGCCACTGCTGTAGTGTGTGTACGCGGGTGCCTTCCTTGCGGCTAAAGTCCACCTATATTATCCCTGGTATCCCTGGCGGCGATGTCTCTGGGTCTGGTTGGCCGCGTCCTGCGGTCGGCTAGCTGGCGCTGCTGTACTGATCATAGGGCTTGGCGCTAGCCATGTTGCTATATATCTTGCTAGCCACTCTGTCTATGAAAGCGGCGATGATGGCCCGCCGGCAGTCCGGGGTAGAGAGGAAGGCGTCTATGTGTGACTGGTTGGCCTTGTCAATAAAGCTATAGTGGTTATTAACCCTCGTAGGCCTGCTGTTGTGCATAATGACCGACTTGACCACTTTTTTGGGCCGCCTTGCTCTGCGCCTGGTCTGCTGCATGAATTTGACTAGGCTATAGGGCCGCTCTATGTGCACTATGGCAATGATGTTTTTGATATTAATACTAGTGCCTAGCCCTGTGGTGGCCGCGATCTACCTTGTCAAGGCCGTAGCGCCCTCCTGGCCCTGTGCCTAGGCGGCAAGCACCCGCCGGCGCTGCTCCTTTGGTATGCTGCTGTGGTATGTTTGGCAACCGAGCTTAAGCGCTATTACCTTGTATTGCCCCTTGGTCCTGCAGTATAGGATGCCCTTCTGGCCGCCGGTTATGTGGTCGGTGATCCGTCGGACGACCTTGGCGGCCTGGTCGGCGATGCCTCTGGGCCTGGGCGGGGCTAGCTCTATCGTGTACTGGTAGTTCTCCTTGGTGGTCTGGGCCTGGACCGGAGTGGCCGACCGCGCCAGCAGCTGCCGCCGGAGCCAGGGCTCGAGCACTATGGGGAGCGTTGCTGTTAGCAGTGCGAATGGGTAGCCGAGCCTGCGGAGGGACTGGAGCCTCTCTAGCTTGGCTTGGTAGCTAAGGTCCGTGATGGCTGTGTGGTACTTGTTGATGAAGACCCTCTGCAGTAGGCTGGCGCACTGTAGCCTGTCGGCGTAGATGGCAAACTGCTGCCCTATGGCGGCGTTGGTGGTAGTCATAACCAGCCGCGCCGCCTGCGGCTGGCCTTCCCGGCCCCCGTGGGGCGATGGCCGGAACTAGATGTAGTTGATGCCTATGTGCCTTGCCCGCGCTACTAGGTCCTTGGCAAGAGCTACAAAGGGTATAATTATAACCATTGTCCCTGTGTGCTGGAGCGCGGCCGGTAGTATGAAGAGTATGCTCTTGCCTGCCCCGGTGGGCAGTATGCTGATGGCGGTCTGGTTGCCCCTTAGCCCCATGATCACCCGCATGCTCTGGGCCTGCTCCTTGCTTTGCTACGCGGCCTCTGGGCCTAGCAGCAGCTGTAACCTGGCTAGGAGGGTCTCCTTATTAGCTGTGACTTCCGCCTTGCCCTTCGTCGCCTTGCCCTTCGTCGCCTTGTCGGGGGGGTTAGTGCTTCCGGGGCCTTCGAGGAATTGGTGCCATAGCTTATTGATCTCCTGGTATGTCGCGATTATCTTAGGCTGAAGCCTTCCTGGGTACCTGATGTGGACGGCATAGTGCCGCTAGGCGATGCGCGTGCCGTGCGTTGCCTGTAGGTCCCACATGATGTTCTAGCTGCCTTTGCACTCTACTGGCTTGCCTGTGATGGGGTCGACCTTGATGTTCTCGTCTTCGTAGTTGTCGTCGCCTTCCGCCATCTGGTTCTTTATCTGCCTGCGCATGAGCCCGCGGATGTGCTATCCCATCTCGATGGCAATGGGTTAATACTGCCCGACCCCGATTCGCACCCCCGTGCCGGTGTGCAAGCGCTGTGCCAGCACCAGGCTCAGCTTGCCCGTGTCCCACGGCCGGGAGTCCCCGTCCGTCCACATGAACTCTAGCTGCTCGCCCTTTGGCTTGGCCAGCTTGCATATGCGCCGGATCGCCTGCTCGGCCGGAATCGCCTAGGCAATGTAGGCAACGGTTAGCCTGCCGACCTGGTCGGGGAGGAACCGCGCTACCTTGTAGTTGTTGTCGCGGATTGCCCTTATCTTGTTGCGGTCGGTGATGATTATGACCTGCCCCTCAAGCACGAACACGTTCCGGATGAGCTGCCATGAGTCGCAGTGGCGAAGCGTTGTTACCTCTGGGCCCCGCCCGGGCTGCCCGCCCTAGGTGTGAGTGAGGGCCATGAGCAGCTCCTGAAATCGCCGGAGCCAGCGGAGCTAGCGGTGGACGGTATGGAGCTTTTACCGGCCGCGGGCTTGGTTCTATATGGACGTGTGTGCGGCGCGTATGAACTTCTCTGGACCTGGCTATAGTTAGCTGTTCTGGGGGTTGGTTGTGAATGACTGGCCCGCGCCGGCCTGGACCAGGCTATTAGCAATGTGGCCTATGTCCAGTCCTTGGCCCGCGCCGCCCGCCTAGCTGCCCGACAATATATAGTCCATTATGGCCTCTGCCTTGCTTACTAAGTTGCAGAGCGTTTGGGTGAAGTTGTCGATGGCGATGTGCTTGTCGTTGTGGACCAAGGCCTGGCTGTCATCCTCCCACCGGATCGATGGCTGGTCTTCTATCTTCTTGTGCTAACCCTTACCTAGCGCTATCTAGCCGATGATGGTGCTAACGATGGTATGTGTGCCGACGCACATCCAGCCAGTGAACTCTCGGCGGAATGTGAGCATGGCCTCCACTGCTACCTAGTCTAGCTCCTGCGGCTGCCCTTTAAACACGGCTTTGAGGAAGAAAAGCTAGGACCACTAGAGGATGGCAGCAAGCACGCCAGTATATAGGTATGGCTCGTAGTAGCCCAGTGGCTGCTGCTTAATGCCGAGCGCTGTACAGAAGCTTAGTAGTGGGTTGGTGTATATGTCGCCGCCCACGTGCTGTTTGATGGAGCTTACAATGAATAGGTAGACTATGCAGTCAAGCACTATGCCTTTTGTACTAGCCTTTTCTATATTTCCTTTTCTAGTAAGTAGCTATTTGCTTTTATATAGGTATAAGGGTAGGGAAGCCCAGGGGGGGGGGGTTATAGGGTAGGGGCTAGGCAATAGTGGCCTATAAGAACTATAGTTCTATTAGCTTTACTAGTTGATGTGCCTTTGTAGGGCAGTGGCCAGAACTATAGTTCTTGGGTCCTAACCCTAACTTGCCTTGGCCAGCCTGCCCTAGCCCAGCCTTTGGTGCCTGCCTATAACTATAGTTCTTATATATAACCTTGCCAATACTATACTATCTAGCTAAGACTATGATGGCTAAGTAGGGGAAAGTTCTGACTTACTACTATACCCCTTGGCTGTAATAAGATTTCAACTCCTAGCCCTATAATAATAATTATTATTATTATTATTATTATTATTATTATTATTATTATTATTATTATTATTATTATTATTATTATTATTATTATTATTATTATTATTATTATTATGATGGTCTTTATTATTATTATTATCATCATTATTATTATCATTGTTATTGCTATAGTTATCTCTGTAGTCATTATCGTTGTCCTCTTTGCTGCTATTGTTATTGCTTATTGCATGGGTATTAAGGTTAATAGCTGCTAAGGTCTCTACCTGTCTTTGCCTTTGTATGACCTTTTCTTGCTTAATAGTATTGTCTTTCTTAGCTTCTTATACTATGTTACTGAGTATGCCCTACTGTTTGTCTGTGAAGCGGATTGCTAGGTGTTCTAGAGTAATGCCCTAGCCTATGTGGCGGGCTCTTGCGCAGAATGCCAGGTAGCAGTGCCTAATTGCCTAGTACTTAGCCATGGATGTCTCCTTGTTCTTATGACCAAATGGCTAGCCGCTGGGCTTAGTAGCATTAATGCTAGTAAGCTACTGTAAGGTTTCCATTAGTACCCCATTTAGTCGCTAGCAATAGTGCTCGACCTTGCGATTAAAGCTTTGGCTAAGCCTTTGGCAAAGTGCCTTATTGCCTTCTTCCCTGGGGCCATGGTCCTGGAGCTAGGTGTTTGCCTCTGCGTGGGTAGCTTTAAGGATGGTTATCTTATCCTGTAATCTAAAGTGTTATACCTATTAGAGCCTCTTTACCTAGGATGAGTCCCAGTCTACATTTGCCTCTAAGTCGCCCTTCTAGAGCTAGGCCATATCTTTGGCCTTGAGCTTTGTTTGAGTTATAGCAATTATGTTGTCTAGTTGCAATTGTGTATGGCCAGTGACTGCTGCTGGTTCCTGCTCTAGGCCTGCTCTAGGAGCTCCTGGGGTTCCTGGGGTTCCTAGGGTTCCTGGGGTTCCTAGGGTTCCTGGGGTTCCTAGGGTTTCTAGGGTTTCTAGGGTTCTTAATCTTGACCAAGTAGTCTAGTATCTTGCGTAGTGCCCGCCTATCTAGGTCTATAGCTAAGCCTAAGACTAGCCTATGCTACTATGGCCTCAGTAGGCTTCTAGCTAGTGTTGCTTGGCGAGCTTATGGCTAATGGTAAGGAACTAGCAGAGATTACAGCTAAAGCCTGGCTACACCTTAAGGCCTACGATGACTACGCTCCTATCTATAGGCAATTGGACTTTAAGAGGATCTATAAGCCTACTATGGCCAAAGTAGTCCTAGATATCCTAGAGCGCCTGGCCCTTGAGTTAGTATATATGGCGATAGTGGAAGGTAATACTAGTACTAGGTCGTACTTTGGTTGTACATAGTCGGCATATTAGTACCTAGTAATTATGGTTAATATAGATTAGTATATCTATCCTTTAGACCTTTATCTTTCTTTTATAGCCCTATTTTATTATTTATATTCTTTGTTCTTTATTCTTAATTTTTTATTCTTATTTCTTTGTTCTTATTTCTTTATTCTTTGTTTTTTATTTTTTATTCTTGATTTACTTGTTTATTGTTTATTTATTTTGTTTATTAAGGGGTATAAAAGTTATATATAATTTGGATTATTTGGGGTTACTTGGGATTACTTAGGGTAATCTGGGGTTAATGATTTAGGATTAGCTTGGTAGCCAATAGGAGAGGAGAATTTAGCATAAACAGAATTTAGCACTAACACACGGGCTACCTGGCGGTTTTAGGTGCGTGTGCATAGGCCGCAGTAGTGGTATTCTGCCAGAATACCACCCGGAATAGAGGCTAAAGAGCTTTATTAAAAGAGTAGCTAAAGCTATATATAATATAGTACCCCTAGCTTCTAAGACTAAGAAAACTAGGAACCTATTATTAAAAAAACACCTAATAGGCCCTATAGACTCTTTTAAAGAAGCTAACCTACTTACTAACTAACCTATTTTCTAAAAAGAGGTTCTAAAAGCCCTAAAAACTATTTATAAGAAAAAAGCCCTAGGTTTCTTAGGCTAAACTAAGCCTCTTTTAAGCTTAGTTTCTAAAAGCTAGAAAGTTATAGCCTTTCTAGCTCTCTTAACTAATATAATAAGGCTTAAAATAGCCCTTAGATTTAACCTTTTTTATACCTTTAAGCTAATAAGCCTAGAAAAAAAAGAAGGGAAAATAAGATCTATAGCTATAAGTAATATAGTCTATAAAATAGCTATAAAAGCTATCTTACTAGGCTACTTTACCTAAAGAATACTATTACCTAACTAGCTAAAAGTCTAATCTCCTAAGGGGGTAAAACCAGCTATTTTTATTATAAAAAAAGCTATAGTAAGCCTAAATAAATAGAAATTCAAGTTTATTATCTCTTTAGATATTTTTAATATATTTAATAAAATAAATAAAAGGTCTATAGTAGTAGCTACCTTAAAATTTGCACCTACTCTATATAGGATAGTAAAATAAGCTTATAATAGTCTCTCTTTACTAGTTCTAGGTTAAAGGTATTTTTTAGTCTTAGCCTAAAAGGTTAAATAAAAAGACTCTTTAAGATCTCTTTTATTTTTCCTAGCTATAAAACTTACCCTAAAGCTCTTATAGAAAAAGCTTCTAACAGTTATTATAGTAGCTTATTTAGATAATATTTTTATTTTTAATAAAGAAAAGCTAGGAAAAACCCTTAGAATAGCTAAAGAGGTCTTTAAAAATTTACTTCTAAAACTAAACTACTTAAAAAGCAAGAAAATATCTATAAAAACCTTAGAAAAAAAAGGACTAGCTACCCTAAGAACCTATATAGAGCCCCTAGAAGCTAAAAGGAAATTTCTAAGAGAAAAATCCTTATTTCTTTAAAAAACTATCTAGAAACTATATAGCCTATCTAAGTAAAATACTCTCCTTCTTTTAAAAGGTAATATCTACCTTTTTTTAAGATACCTACTAAAACAGCTAAGATTAAAAGGCCTAAAAGGCTTATAGCTAGAAAATAATTTAGCTATAAAAGAAGCTATCTAATAACTAGCTACTAGGAAAAGAAAAAATAAACCCCTAGACTTAAATAAGCACCTAATAGCTATCCTAGCTAAACTAAAAGAACTAGGAATTTCTATTTACTAAGATATAGCTAAGGATATCTATAAGGCAGCTAAAAAAGCAGCTCTAGGAGACTAAAAGAGCTAGAAAAAACCCTAGGAACTAGCTCTAAGAAAACCCTCTTAGAAAATACTAGCTATCTAAGTAGAAAGTAGCTATAGGTCTTGCTTATATAAAAAATATATACTTTAGTAGACTATAAAACTACTAAATGTCTTAGAAATAAGCTACTTTTACTTACTAAGACTATTAAAAGCTTATATAACTAATATAGGGAAAAAACAAATATAAATTATAAAGATATCTATAAAGCTGCTTCTAGAAGGTAGATATAATACTATAACCTAATTAAAAGAGCTTTTAAAAAGGCCCTAGATTAAGAAACTAATTTAGAAATAAAAATAAAGCCCCTAATAAAGCTAAATTTAGCTTTAAAAGCTAATTTCTCTATTAATAAGAGCTTTAGCTACTTTTTCTATAACCTTTAAATAGTAACTATTAATAGCTCTAAAAAGGACCCCTAGGAAATCCTAGCTAAAGTAGCTATAGAAAAAAAGAGGAAATATACTTTTATAGGTCCCTTTTTTTAGCTTATTATTATATTTACTAAAGGTTTAATAGAATAGAAAATAGCTAAAACCTATATATAGCTCTAAAAGCTAGTAAGAAAAATAGTAGCTTATATACTAGATATAACTATAGGTCTTACCCTTAGTAAATTCAAAGCCTAAACTATAGCTTTTATAGCTTTTTACTCTACTAAGAATCCTATTCTTATCTTAAAAGACCTAAAAGCTAGCTAATTTAACCTAAATTAACCTAACTATCTTAGCTTTTCTATTTTTTCTTACTTTTTCTATTTTTTCTATCCTTTATACTTTTCCTACTCTTTCCTATTTTTCCTACTTTTCCTACTTTTCCTACTTTTCCTATTTTTTTTTACCTTTTTTACCTTTCTCTATTTATTTTACCTTACTTATTTTTTCTATTTTTCCTAACTTTCCTACTTTTCCTATTTTTCTTATCTTTTCTATCTTTCTTATCTCCTCTATCTTTTTCTATCCTCTTTATATTTCCTCTTTTTTCCTTATATAAAACTCTTAAACCTCTTATAAAACTAAAAAGATTTAAAGACTAGTAAAACTACTAGGTACTAGAGCTATATATATAGTTTAATAATATAACCCTTAAACCCTAACCCTAAAAGAGTAAGACCTATATAACTAACTTTATAATTATATTTTAGTTTTTTATTAATATAATAATTTTAATTACCTATAATCTATAATATATCTTACTATAATAATAAAATAATAATTACTAAGACTAATAATAAGAAGATCTATAAGTATTATTATTCTATATCTAATTATCTCTTAATACTATTATATCTATAAATAGATTTTACTATTTTATATTTAACTATCCCCTAATACTATCTTAACTATAAATAAATCCTATTATTTTATATCC
>JAKZGU010000309.1:0-15424 GCA_022837005.1 Calonectria pteridis
AGTAAATTAATCTAATTAAATAAAGCTTAAAGTTTAATTTAAGCCTTTAATTAATTCTTTTATAAAGTATTTTAATACTAATAATATAAATAGCTCTTTAAGTTATAGGTCTTTAAACATCTTTAAATCATCTAAAATTTCTATATTATAAATACTTTCTAATATAATCTTTATAATATAGCTTTAATTAAAAGAATCCTAATTATCTAATCTACTTAAAAGATAAGGTTTAATATTCATAATCATAATTTAACTTAAAGATTACTTAGGTTAATTTAAAGATTATATTATTTAATTATAATTTATTTCCTATATTTAGTACTTATTTTTTAATAATTATAGCTAAATAGGTTTCCTATATAGCTCTAAGACTCTTAATTATTAAAACCATAATTAATTATTCTAAGTTCTATATATCCAATCGCCCTACTTCTCTCTACTTTAATAGTCATAGTATAATAGCAAAATGCACTAAGCCTAAACTAACTATAAATATATTACATAACTTTCATCCTATCAAAACAAGGCTCATTATCCTATTTCGGACTACTTTATTATATATACAATGCCTTAGGTTTAATATAACCCAACCTAATTTGACCCCATTTTACCTAACCTGCTCACCCTGATAGTTTTATGTATCTAAAAGCTACCTTTAGGAGTATATCTAAGTAATCTCTATATAGCTAAGCAGCTTCTAGAACTATAGCTTATACTAAATTAACTTTATATCTTCTAGGAACTAGGTTTAGCTATGGTCTAGATTATTATTATTTTAATAGTATCTTTATAAAATCTAAACCTATTTTTTTTAGTAGTATATAAAGTACTTAATATCTTTATTTAGATTTTAATTAAGTAAAAAATAATAGCTAAAGGATATTAGCTTTAACTAATAATTAAGAAAAAAAATATTTTTTTAAATAAAAAGCTTTATAATTAATATTTTTTTATTTATTTAAATAGGCTAGCTATTTTTAATCTTTATATATATAATTTAAGATTAATATTAAAAAGATTATATTTTAATTTAAAAATATAATCTTATATAAAATTAATATTATTAATAAGATTTTATATATTTAAATAAAATAATATATAGTAAATACTTAATAAAACTATATTATATAAATAATATTTTTTTAATAATAATAAAAAAAGAATTAAATTAGATTATATTAATAAAAAAAGGCTCTTTTTATTAAGTCTTTATAAGGTTTTAGAAATAGCTATCTAGGTATTAAAAGTTTTTACCTTAAAGTTTTAAAAAATCTAGATTAATTATTATAGCTTGTACAACCGGCTCAATAAGTATTAGGGCTATAAAACTGCTTTTTTTTAATCTGCTCGCTGTACAGGCTGGAGCTGGATGCATATAGAAAGAAAAATGATTTAGTTACTAGTTACTATTAGGAAAAACGCCACAGCGCCGCCGTAGTAGTATTATAACATTCTAGTTAATTCCTAACTATATAAACCAATTAGAGCACAAGGTTTATATTAATAGAGGAATATAGAGCGCATAGTAGTTTCTAAGCAATATATAAGAATACTTATAAGAGAAATATTATATCTAGTAATATATTAATTATAAATTAATATAACTAAATTATATTAAAAGCTAATTAAAACTATTTCTTATAATATACTTTAATCTATCTATATATATTTTATCTAAATTATAGCTTATTTTTATATAATATAAAGTATAAATATACTTTATAGCTTATAAATATACTCTATAGCTTATAATATAAGCTAAAGTCTTAGTATATAAGCTATTCTTATTAAATAATTATTAATCTAGAATAGTCTAGCTATAGTACTAAAAATAGGTTATTATTAGGCATAGTAATAGAACAAGTAAGGTATCACCTGCAAGGCTAGGACTAAGTATATTCTGCTGTATGCGACTGCCTTTGGCATACATAGGTCATAATATAAATCTCTTAGATAAAGCTTAAACCTAGAGCTAAAGTAATACTATAAGAACTTTCTAGAAGAAATAAAAAGATATAATAAGTAGTTTTTATATCTAATATACTAGATCCTAAGGGATTAAAGAGCAAATACTATATATCCTAATAGGACTAGCAGGACAAAGGAGATAAAGTAATTGCTTTATCAATAAAATTAGTTGCCCAAATAAATAAGCTAGAAGTAAAATCACTATTCAAAACTATCGGGAGCATGATGAATATAAATACTGTTATATAACTGTTTGACATTGTGTTATGCAATGTCACACTCAAGCTGGTTCCTCAGTCGGGTTGACCCTTCGGTCGCTCGAGGCCGCGCCGGCCTTGACAACAGAAGCCCGGTGACTCTAGCAGCTGTGTCCGTTCTTATAGGTAATGACTAGATGAGGTTCACCGCAACCGGCCTCAAAACACCATACAAATAAGGATAAGGCCCTAGTTAGACTATCTCGCCGTCACAGACCTAGCCCAAGCCGGCTGTTTACATCATCCGTGCGCGGTGGCTAGCTTTGGATAGCTTCAACCTTCCCTCGGCCGCCCTCGGCCGCCCGGAACAGCTAGCTAGCTGCAACAGCAGCTATAAGAGACCTAGATAGACCCCTCAATTGACAAGACAAGAGCTTCTATGCATCCAAGGGTCCTCGTAGCTGCGACATGCAATCTTGCACCTGCGACCGATTGCTTACTAAGACAAGTTAGTGTTTTTGAACTTGCACAACAGGAGGTGTTAATTTGATTCAGGCATCCGGTAAATGGCGCGTCTCTATGCCAAACCATATGCGGTGGCGTGAAACGAATCTAATAAGATTTGGCACACCGGCTCCTAGAAGTCATGTCATCATAGAATTCTGGGCTGCCCTGATGGGTCGGGGTGGTGATGCAACTCCAGCTCTAAATGGCGATGGCGTGAAGAGAGTGGCGGTTCTCGTCTTGAGGCGCAGTCCCAGGTTCCCGGTGCACCTTTCTTCAAATAATGGCTCTGGGTAAAAAATGGCAATTTTCTGCGAATCAATCCTTAAGAAAATAATTTTTGCAGTTATGCACAAGGAACTATTTTCCGCAGGTGAGGCCAGTGCGAAATTTATCACATCGTTTCGAGAGAATGCAGGCGGTTGTCTTTTCCGCTTTTGTGGGTATTTCCATTCGCCAGCGTTTTTTAAAAATCATCGATTCTACCAGAGTATTAATAATACAACGACATCCCAGCTATACCACATGGATGGATTGCTTAGAGCATGACTTTGAGCTTCCTGGGAGGTGAACCAAAAATGTTAGCCCCTTTGTTGCCTGCAATATGGTGGCTGAAACTAGTCGGGTCTGGACACGGCTATTAATGGCCAGAAACGCTAGTCCATATTGAGTATGTGGTGGAATTTCAGGGGCCCAGAATTCTAAGCTGCCGATCATCTCCCCGCTGGCCGGGGGTGGGCTTTCTGGCGACCGGGTATCTGTGACAACCTTGATGATGGCGTTATGATGTTCAGTGCACTGAAGTCGAGACACCCGATCGTGGCGTGGATGCTCTCCCCGGCGCTTATTTTCATGTCTGTGCTGTCAGATTGAAGATGGCATCCTTTTGATGGTCTTGCCGCATTGTTGCTCCGCCAGCCTGGATTTGGCTTGGCGGATGGATTGCACGGACTGGCGGCTTGACTAGCCACATGGCGCGGCACAACTGAAGGCCCCTCGCACAGCCAAATGATCAGTTATTTCCTCGACCTTTCCCATTAAGTCGCCCTAAGTGTCTCTCTTTGACCACTCGTTCGGCTGCAATTACGCCACGCCCCTCTCTCTGGGAAAAAAATGGCAGTGCTCCCCGCCTCCGCGCCCACACCATGTCGATATATAATTCGCCCGATCCTTAATCGACCCGTCGACTGACTCAGTCAACAATGGAATGCTATTAATGCTCCGCTTTTCCCATGCTGGACCTTTTCTGCTGCAGCCCCATTGTGCATCGTGCGGCTACACTCTGTTATTGTGATCCATTCAAAACAACAGGATAGCTCATCGCGATGACAATGCTGCCCGTTGCCCCACGGACAAGTGCAGACATTTCACACAATGTCTCTGGCGCTTCCGTCCCCAAGGCTGGCAATGTCATGGCCTTAATCATAGCCATGGCTTCCATTTCTGTGCTCTCCATCTTCATGTGTCAGTGCTCGACCCTTGGCTGTGTCATGCATCTCATCGCAATGCATGCAGCTATACTCTCCAAAGTGGGAACATGCTGGATCCCGTCTAACGCAGTAACCCATTTTTAGTCCAGAGAGGCAGAGCGATACAGAGGTGGTCACAGCTACCGGCCTGTGTTTGGCGTGAGGCTATTGCCCCGGTGATTTGCTAGCACAAAGCTGACCCCAAGAATAGTCACCTTTGCCATTTATGTCGACTCTTTCGTTTTCGTAATGTCCGTTACGCTTTTGGAGCAAATCGTTGGCGTGAACACGAGTGCTGCTGCATGCCATGTTGCTATTTGGCTCTGTCTCACCAGCTACATCATTACCAAGGTGTGTGTGCCTCACGTTACGAACCCAAATTTTCGTGCTGACCACTGTTATAGATTGTAAGCCATTCTGAATCGCGAAGCCCTCCGTCTTATCTCAAATATTAACGGCGATAATTTGTCAGTTTATCTATGTCTTCTTGGTTGAAAAAGCTGTACGTTTCGAATTATCCAGACACCGGCCTTGCCCATGTGCTAACAGGATCAGCACATCATTCGAAACAGTGGGAAAGCTCGACTTCAGTCAAAGCTTTACTGTTTCAATTCTTTCGGCATGCTTACGGTCTATGCTGTTATTGGTCTTTTTAACATGATCTAGTAAGTTGGCTCGTACTGAATTGTAGGCAGAGATGCTAAATAACCATGCACAGTCGCATCTCAACGATCAATGAAAACGGCGTTTGCATCATCGGCATGAAGAAAATGGTCATGATTCCGCTCATTGCTTTTGACGCCATTATTAACATTTATCTCACTGCTTTGTTCTTGATTCCTCTGAGGAGTAAGTTTATTTTTCTCGTGGCATATTGTAAGCTAACCTCCGTAGACTTGTATTCTTTTCAGAATATGCCAAAGACAGCTGCCAGTGCTCGACTTCGAACTGTTGCATTCCGAAATTTCATTGGATCCTGCTGCACTTTGATTAGCAGCATTGTGTATGGACCCACGAAAATTCCGAAAGGCATTGAACTCAGCTAATACAACGCGCAGCAATATCACGGTTTTAATGGTTCTCGATGGAGAGCCTGGCTGGGTTTGTTTTCTCTGTTGCAACATTGATGGTTCGTCAAATATCACTCCTCTTCCCGTGCCCTAGTCGCATCTAATTATTCAGTACTCTTCTCCGCCATCGTTATTCACTGGGTTACTTCTACGGACAATCTTAACGGAGATACCGATAACAATACTCGTGCCAACGACTATCGCGGCGGCACCGGCGCCACAGCATACGATGTCGAGCAAGTTGAGATGACGAAGATGCCCGACGCTTCTTCTGTTCCCAGGAGCATTGATGAAATATCTCTTGTTGATGCGAGGGGTCCATTATCCAACGAGAGCCACGATTCAATAGAACAAAAAAATTGAGAACGGTGCTCTAACCACAAAGATATACCCTACTCGGGTCAACTCGATGGTGTAATGGGCGGAATTCAATGGATGATGTTCTTGGATTGAATTCCTGGACCTAGACCGATTAGATATTGATGGATTTACTTGTATACCCAAGCAGAAAGAGTTGTTTTTTGATAGAGTTTTCCGCTGGCTCTCATATATATGGCTTAGGTCCTGGTCTTCCGGGACCCCTTTTTCTCTTCTTGCTCAGGCCTTACCCAGGGCCACTTAGAAACCAAAACTTCCCCTCGTATCGGGAATCACGAGCGGAACAATATCATTGACCATTGTTGATTGCATTTAAGCGATGGGGAAAGTGGCTCTGATAAGCGACCTCGTGTTCCGCGGACATTCCTCGCGAGTGGGGCAGACAATTGTTCACGGCAGAAAAGAAAACTTGGTTGAGTGACTAATGTGCCACCGACTCGGACAATTCAATTGCCAAATTACCCGCTGCGACTCTCCACTTCGCGACGCCATTTCTCGTCTATTCATCCGAAGGCTGAGTTTGGATGCGCCCACACTTGATCCGCACGTTGATTCAAGGTGCCCACCTCGGTATTCGGCCCAATTAACATAACGATGGCGTTTGATCATTATCCGGAAATAGAGAAAGGTAAATGGGAAAAAATTGATACTGGAATACATGCAAGTAGATATGGGCAATCCTCTACTCGTAATGATGGCCAGAAAGTTAATTCTCTCTATGTAGCGACCTTCCAGGAACAGTGAGTCGTAGTTGCAAGAACAAGCTATCCTGATATGAGTTCTTACGTGTCTTAATCAATGTGAAGACTGTGAGCTCATTCAAAGCTACGGGTCGATTGTTGTTGCCGAGGCCCGCTCGAAAAAATGAGAACGGTCTTGATAATGTAAGCTACTAAGCGGAGGATTGGAGGTCTCTACCTACCAGCTGAAAAGGCACACATACATAAATAGAATGCGTCCCCAATTCACCTTCACCATCTCATTCTTCACTTATTACTCTTTTTACTCAGAATTTGTCCAATTCGGAGCCTATAAACCCCGCAAATAACTCGCACACAATGACCTCCCACTCGACGAAGCCTGTCCTTGCGATCCCGTCATCGGACCATCCCGTCATCGGACCACACTGTGAAAGTATCTCTGATCAACAGCAGCGCCACTATACATGTTCCCACTATTGCGTTTATGAAGAACCCCATCCGCGGCCACGAAATTCTCCATGTGCCAGCCTATGTTTTTCTCGTTGAACACGCGTCTGGCCAGAAGGTTCTCTTCGATTTGGGTGTCCGTCGGGATCTAGAAAATCTTCCACCCGTTGTTTATAATGCGATGCAAGACAATTTTACCATTGAAGTGGAGAAGGATATCGCTACTATTCTCAGTGAGGACGGACGCATTTAGCTTGACGAAATTAACAGCATTATCTGGAGGTTGGCTTTCCTTCTTAAGCGATCCGCTTGTCGTTCCAAGCCTAAATGCTAATCTGCATCTCTGAAAACAGCCATTGGCACTTGGATCACAACGGCGATCCATCTACCTTTCCACATTCTACAGACCTTGTCGTGGGTCCTGGATTTAAAGAAGCATTTCTTCCTGGCTACCCTACAAATCCGAACGGATTGATCCTTGAGAGTGATTATGAGTAAGCTACGATGAAGGGTTTTGGTTTCTGTCTGATATGCTAATATCCCGCATCAAGAGGTCGAAATCTACGGCAGATTGAATTCTTCGAAGATTTCAGAATTGGAAACTTCAAGGCCTTTGACTTTTTCGGCGATGGCAGTTTCTATCTGCTAGATTGCCCTGGAGTGTGTATTCCAATCTTTTTTAAAAATGGCGTTGCTGAAATTATTTTAGCACACCATTGGTCACATTTGTGGACTTGCTCGAACCACTCCAGGTACATTTGTTTTCATGGCCGGCGATGGTTGCCATCACGCAGGAGCATTGCGCCCAACCGAATTTCTTCCACTGCCGGACGAGTTGTCACCAAGTCCGTTTTCGCAACCGCCACATACGGCAGGCACTGTCTGCCCAGGGTCCCTGCTGAAGGATATTCATCCTCAGGGTGCTAATACCGTGCCTTACTACTCACAGCTTACTGAGGCCAATGGGCGTAATGTCGCCCAGGCGGAAGATACCATCGGCAAAATGACTGTCTTTAATGCATCTGACGAGGTGTTTGTCATTATTGCGCACGACGGCAGTCTTTTAGATGTCGTTGACTTCTTTCCAAAGACGCTCAACGATTGGAGCGAAATGGGTTGGAAAGAGGCAAGTCGGTGGAGATTCTTGGCTGGTTTTAATGGTGCCATGCAGAGTGAAACGAGTGGTTGAGTGGGATTTTTTAATGAAGCGTTTCTCCATGGATTCAGGATCCCAAGTTAGCCAGCCAGGTCTATCTATTCAGTGCGTTCATAGTCCGAGATATTTACCATGATACTTCAGTGGAATAAAAGAAGATTGATTAGAAAACTCACAATTTCTTTCCGTTGTCGGAGAGAGCTGACTTAAGCCGTAGCTGGGGTACTATTGATAGTCAAATGTGTCACATCGAGAATCACTGTGATGCGAGTAGTCAAGACAGGTGCAGCAATGTTAATGAACCCAAGGGCTTGACATGTAGTTAGATTGCTGTGGTTCATGGCAATGCCTGTATTGGTTTCTACTCAAACAGCAGACGTAGATGGAGGACCTAGGAGTCAGGCCACAAGGGCTTCAGTGTCATGCTTGCCGTCACTCTGCCAGTCAATGAATGTCAGGTAGTTTCGACAGCAATTTCACACTCACAACCAACAGCAGGTGATGATTGGTCACCAGGACCCGCACACACGGCTGGTTGCCCGTGCGTGCATGCATAGCCTCACACTGTTGGCGACGCATAAATGGGTTGTCTTTTTTCTCCAAGCCCGAAATGAATCAACAATTGCCGCCTTTACCGCTACAAGCTAAAGTCACAGAGCCCTGTGCCTATCCTTGATCTCATTGTCTCGCCGCCATAGCACTGCAATATCTGCTCGCCAAGTTGCTGCCTCAGACCTTGTGCGCTTTTGTCTCGCCCCTTGGTCTCTTTTGCCACATCTCAGCATCGCCAGCTTTTTGGAGAATTTTTTTCACCAGGCGCCAGAACGCGTGCTTACTGTTGATATCCAAAACCCCATTCCACATCACGCCCTGCGTAATTATCTTGCTATTTTGCATACGCCTACTTGGACAGACGAACGGAGGAGTTAGCATCCGGCATCAAATAGTCAGTTATACCAGTACTTCCACGAGGCAAATTTCGAATTTCTCACGAGCAAAGCTGGGCTATCTACCTTGTGCCGAATTGATGGACGTTTGAGCTACTTTTTGGATGGGTACGGATGGGCCACGCCAGCTTGTCAGTAAACGAAGAAGACTTATGTTTCAACAACGATGTCACTTCATCTCTACTATCTCATTCTGAGAGCATGAGACTCCAAAGGGCTCTCATCCGGTTTGATATGTATTTCAGGGCTTTTCTGATGAAGTATACTGCTCCAGGCCAGTCAGCCATTTCGGTAGCCGGCCAAGGCTTCGAACTTGTGGTGAATCTCGGTCCCGAGGAGGTGGAAGAGATATCCTGCATCCATGAGTACTTCTCATCTATTGCGGACTCTTATATCGATGCATTTGAGGATGAGTTCGTCGATGCCGTTCTCGATGCTCCTGGCATGGCCGTCAAACAATCCCTGGCTAGAGTGAATAAATCTGGGGCAAATTAATTAACAATGAATGATTTGGACAGTGAGCAATTGGTTTTGATCCAAGATCTTGAGCTTGGGTTCTTGGAACTATTTTCTTAGGATTGGAATTGTTGCATGCCTTAATTCATGAGTTCTCTTATCTCATAAGATTTCGACTTTTTGTATGAATTTAACTGGGCTACTGAAGAGCGTCGCGTTGCCATGATTTGAGACAACAATGGGATTCTCCGTGATTTTTGCCATAAACATTATACGAACTCACTCTATTCTGTAATCCTACGTTCAAACAGTTAGAGGGTCCAAGTTATGATGACCTGAAGCAAAGCAATTTAGGATACCGTGCATTCAGGCGTGCAGCCGAAGACGATGAATATCTTGAAATTCACAATCGGGGCCTAAGCTACTCGTTTCTGAGATATCTTCGATATGTCTTTGGGGACTCGAAGAAGATTCTACATCCTGACGTCGTTGAAAAGTTTAGTCACGCCAAAACTGCCAATTGAGAGGAAATAAGCGATCGTTTTAGCACGTCACGGCACAGGAGTGGGGAAGAGAGACTAGCGGGTGTGCTCCCACCGCGAAACGAGCTGAGAAGGATCGAAAACGAGCTCGGTTCTACAGTTCGTTTCATTTAAACTCATCTATAAAATAGGAAAGACAAAGTATATGCAATGCGGCCTGACAAGCCATACGTCTAATTCAAATGCAAGGCAAAGTTTGAATCTTCTCTCATATATCTCCTCGTTATGAGTTGATAGTTCGGTGAGAAGACAATCGCACCGATAGAGTGAAAGGTCTATCTGGTCCACGGGTAACCGTGTTGAGCTGTTACTATTCTCAAAGGAACTTAAAATGTTGATCTGGATACTTCATTGGTATGAGTGTAGAATAGAATTTGTGTTCCATTTCAGCCTATCCGATCTAGGGGCTGTTGTCCCGAGACTCAACACAAGTTAGATATAGGTCAAATTAAACATATTCTATGCACAAAGAAGTGTTAAACGTACGAATCCTTGGTTCAAAACTCGTACGATATCCTCTGTATTACTCACTCTCACTTTTGCTGTGTGAAGAATCAACCCGCCCCATTTCATCCCCATTATCTCCTTTCTCTTTCTCTTTTTCTTTTACTCCCTCTTTATCCTTGAACGGACGAAACCTTTCCAGTGGATACGCCAGCCATTTTTTATATCGCTGGAGTGGATCATTGTCCTCTTCCTCATTATCGAGTTTGATCTCCTTTAGGTATCCTTGAAAATTCGACCTGTTAGCACTGAGAATCCAAGATCAAAAGGTGATACATACCCCAGCAGCGTTGAAGGCAGTCAAAGAGGTTCCAGAGGGCAATTTGAGAGATCAAGGAGAAGATGAAAATTGGAAGCAAGAAGACTCCAAATATCAGATTCACGCACGTGTACCAGTTGGGCACCGTGGGGTTCTTGACGACTTGCAATGCGGCTGCGATTCTTCGAGCAGGAATCTCAACGAATACATATGCCAGCCAAAACGAAAGGTGCCACGATGTATCGTCCCGGTGGACATCGCGGGGCATATCAGAGGGCATCGTGTCCCTGCGGTGTGGTTTCGACTCTCGCGCCTTTTCTGCATCTGGCGGTTTATCGTAATTCTCGGTTGTTGTGTCATTACCCGTATTTCCTTTTGATGAAAACAACAAACTTTCTTGCATCTTCCCTGTGGAATACCGATCAACAGCATCCGATATCTTTCCCAAGCTGGCGTTCAGCTTCTTGGCGTTCACAAGAGCCAGTGCCGTAAGTAGAAGAGCAATGACGGCGCATATGATCATGGGAATGACCACACCGCTGGGCGGCTCGTCGCTCAGACTGAACACGCTGGCGGCAAACCCGAGGGGCAAAAACACGACAGTTACGTACGTGAAGAAGCGAATGTTTTCCGAGCCCCGGAGATTGAGGTCGTTGCCGATCTGCCCCTGGCTGTTTTTCAACGTTTCCTTCAGTGATCGGATGGTGTTGTAGTATTTTTGAAGATCTCTGATGCGATGCCGATTCTGTCCTTCCAGCTTCCTGATGTTCTGGCGATACTTGCGCTCGTCATCACGCGTCCACCGGGGCCGTTCCAGGCCTCGGTCCTTTTGGCGAGCGTTCCACTTGGATATGGTGAGAAACACATCGTCGAGCTCCTCTTCGACGATCTGCAAAATTTGCTGGTACCTCTGCCACTGTGCGCTGGATTTGAAGTAGTCGCCGCTGTTTAACGCGGAAAACATAGAAGCGCTATTGCTTATGCCGAGGTTGGTGCGGACGGTCGTGTAAATGTCTTTTGTGCTTTCTACGAGCTCCTTTAACATTCTGTCAAAAGCAGACAGCTCAAGCACTTTTCTCTGCCTCCAAAAATCTTGGTCTTGAACCACGTCCGTTTTATAGCGGCCCCAAGGGGGTGTGAAAACCTCCAGGACCTTTGTCTCATCGAATTTTTCATCGACGAGTAAAAGCTTTGCCATCTTGCTGGGAATGTGTTCGACCAAATGGAAGGTCCAGTATCGATCGAAAAAGTCGCCCACAAATCGAAACCCGATGCTCGCCTGTACCAGCTTCATGTCCCCGTTTGGTAGCGTAGGACCTTCAATCTGTGCAGGGATGCCTTGTATGGGCGGCTGGAGCTTCTCATTCACCAATTGATAGAAGCTAAGATGAAGCTCCGTCTGCCATTCATTGAGGTACATTGTGCTGTCGTCGAAGAAGAAATTTTTGCAGTGAGAATGAAGATCGAAGAATGATGGAATTGCTGACGTCTCATCTCCCTGGCTAGCGAGGGAACATACCAGCGCAGTTTCCTTCGAGGCACATGGTAGCCAGATGACTCGCTTCTTTGCCACCTTGGCTGTTCGAACGGCCTTGAGCTCGGACCAAAGATCGTGGCTGCCGTAACACACCTTTGGTTCGAATCCCTGCCCCTTTCTCTCCCGTTTGCTGACTTGGCTTTTCTTTGGAACATCTACAATCCACGAAATGGCGCGCTTCTGGTCAAAGCTATCTTTAGTCGGGTTGCCTTTGGTTATGTCCCAGAAATCCTTGGCAGCCGCCGCAATGACGGCTCTGGGCGCGTCACCTTCCACTTGTTCGAGGCGAAATACTTCGTCTTTCAAATAAACATCATCCAGTTCCTTGTCCATAAGAAGAAATACAGGGTAGTTGTAAAGCCATTCTTCCTTGATCTCAACAATACTGGTTTGATCAATGAGGCTGTTGAATGGCATCGACTTTTTCATGGAAATAGTCTGGGGTGGTTTTGATTGGACAATTCTCTTGACGCCCATGCTATAGTCCTGGCTGCTGATGAGGTTTTCGGCAGAGATGTCAAGCATTTTCGAATCTCGATCCATGACTGGAGATTGCTGCCATTTTGGTTGCTTTGTTATTCTCTCCGCCGCCTCTTTCACTAGATTGTGCGCTTCTCTTGCTTCTGTAGATTGATCAGGACCAGTTGAGCCATCTTGATCGGATTGCTCATCTTTCAATTTCGAGTAAATTCTTGTGCTATGAGTCAATAAGATAAATGGAATCTCAAAGGTAGCATGGAAGAAAAAGTCCTTGTCTTCTTCCATAGTGAATACTGCTGGCTCCTTTGTCGTACCATCAATCTGTCCATGAAACAGCCCGTGTTGGCTTGAAGCACCGAATATGATATTGAGCGACGAAATTATGAGATCCTTTGGTGAACGCTTGTTAATGCTCCTACCTCTGCTTCCGATCATAACGGCAAGTGCGTAGCGAGTCAGGTTATCCCATCCAGTCTCTGAGTTCTCGCTGTGGTGTACTTGGGCCTCGAGTGTATTTTCCCACACCTCGTTGAATGAGGTTTCTGGGAGAAAGAAATCATCATTAAGCCCATGAAATAAAGCGGTGTCTGCAGCGTGAAAGAGATATCGAGTCTCGCGTGGAGATCGAGTCATAGCCAGCATTCTTTTTTTGGAGACGTCGTTCTCAGCCGTAAATCGTCTTAGAATATCACGTTGAACGTCTCCAGCAGCAAATCTCCGGTAAAGTTCCTTTTCTTCTTGAATCTTCCCACCGTTTCTTCCAAGTTTATGCTGCATACCGACACTCTTTGGCGTGAATGGCTCCTCTGGCGGTGGCTTATTTTCTCTCTTTGTTGATTTTGGCTCAGATGCTGCGTGCGAGCACTCTTCAAAAAGCTTCAACGCTCTCCAAATCCAAAAGTGAACATTAAGACGATACTTGTTGTAGCCTTCAACTTTTGTATGTGACCAAGCGCGAGATCCTCGTATATCTGACTTATCCAGGCTCATGATCCAACTTTTAGCCCTATCGTGTATAATACCTCGTGCAATATCTCGGTCGGTTTCATCATAGCTCAAGTTTGCAAATTCTGCAGCCTTGATTATCTGAAAGGCAGAGTCTGTGAATGAATCGCTGGGTGTGAAAGAGAGTGAGTTATTCGAGTCTATAATTCTACCAGTGACCCAATAGTTTGCAGCATAGCAACCCATTGGCGTTTTATCGACTTTTGATAGCCATCTTAAATGTCCTTGGCATATTTTTGTGATTCGTTTTCTGAGAAACTCAAAAGAATCACCATCCTTACAGGATCCTTCATTGAGTAATTCGAGGATTTTCACCAGAAAGCTAAAAGCAAAACTGTGCTTGTCAGAACCCCGTACTTCCAAAGCGTTGTTCTTGATGAGTCAACTTACAAACTTGCTGATGTACTTATGCGATGCCCTGAGATGTCACCGCAAGTCAACGCGATTTGACTATCTTCGCTTGGGTCCTTTGGATTGATTGGAATGGCACAGACAGATAAGATATGTTCAAGGGTCCGTTGCAAAATGAAGTTTATATGCTTCGAGGGGCTTGGCTTATCCTTTGGAAAACCTTCCGGATTTTCTACCCCAGAGGAATCCTTGATTTCTAGGGTGTTTTTGTCTTTTTTGGAAAAGACAAATGGTTTCCACGTAGCTGACTCATCATCCAAAAACTGGTTGACATTTGCTGCTGCTTGGGATATTAGAAAAGTCTTCCACTCTTGGTCGTGATCTTCATATTTCGGCAGGTGAATCATTTTATAGGCGACAACAATTTCGGTCACATCCCCACCAGCCAAGTCCTTGGCTGGTAACTCAAATTCCTCTTGGCTGTTGCCGCTAGAAGATGTTTCCCACTTCAAGGCCTCGCCGTCCACGAATACAGACACCAGGACTGCGATAGCCCCGAGATCTGGATCTTGGCGTTCCGGGTCCTCAGTGTGACCATTTGGAGTTCCGTCTGAGACCAAGCTTTTTGAATAGGAAGGCGGGAATTCTTCCCCAGAAGTTCTCCTATCAGTTTGCTCCTGCTGCTTTGTCGAACTTTCCAATTTATGTTTCAGTGGGTTCGCAATGATCCATCCATAGCCATTTGGAGCCTTCATACAAACTTGGCCTTCCCAATTTTCATTGAAATGATTGTTATCCTGAAGGTATTCGAGATCTCTGATATGCATCCGACTGGCAAAGTGGACTGGAATCCTCTGCTCATCTGGCCACTTGTTCTTTATAACATATTGTTGAAGCACGAGTCTGTTGTGCACCATCCATTGAACTTCTACGTCTAGGTCGTCGTCATCAAATCTGTATCGCGGCCACCGGTTGTGGACGTAACCGACAAATGAACGTTGTTGGAGGTCGAGGCTAGGGATGTTGAGTCCGTACGTGAAGCTTGCTCGCTGCTGGTCTTTGCTCAAATCCAGCAGGTTCTCCATACGCTTAGAGTTCATCATACCCATGGGTACTTATGAATGGGTAGGCCCTATATACTTTTGATTAGACTAGGTATAAAATAAGTCTTAAAGGTATTTATAGTTATATTTAGGTATCTATAGGGCCTATGGGTATTTTTGGATAGTAAAATAAGAGATTATAGGTATTTAAATATAATTATAGGTATTTATATAAAGATTTTAGATATCTTTAGATATAATTATATAAATATAATATAATTAATAAATAAGAATAATATAATTAATATATATAAAATAATAAAATAATAAATATATTAAATATTTATTAAAGATATTTAAAAAATAGTTTATATTATATTATTTAATTAAATAAAATTATATTAAAATAA